>JABWDY010044037.1:1045-14355 GCA_013358455.1 Thalictrum thalictroides | reverse complement strand
TTTTTCTAACATAGTTTGTCTTACATATAGCTCTTTTGATGAACTATAATTGAAATCAGATTCCACAATATACATGAACCCCACTCTAGCAGTACTGCAGTAGTGATTATTTTATCTTGAAAAAATATCTAAGAAAAAAAAGCCATTTGAATTGATATAGTTTGGAGAAGAAGACGAGACGAGTTGAGTTAGGTTATTCCGTCATTCAGTATTAGACATTAGTCATTTACGATTTTAGGCTTCTACTATTTAGTAAATTTTTTTAAAAAAACTAATCAGGTTTCGGGTCGGGTTGTCAGGTCGATGTCATAAACACGAACCTGACCTGATAACTAATCAAGTTTACCGGGTCAACCTGATCTGACCTGAAATAGAAAAATGTATGACCCGTACCTGATTTAATCAGGTCAGGTTCAGTTGTCGGGTCTCGGGTAAAATTGCCACCCCTAGGTTTAACTGTTTAAGGGATTGGATTTGAATAAAAGAAAAGTCATACGACCATAGAACAAATTTCTATGTATCGTCAATTCGTCATCACTCGTCACGTAATAGAAAACCCAACATAGTCGATCCATACATCGTCCATGAAGAAGCCCAATATTATTATTCATAAGTAAAGCCCAAAAAAATCATTCTCCTATTTAATAAAACCCAATATCGTCCGTCCAGTCCAAATCCAAAGCACACTGTAACCAATAAAACTGCTCCTTGACCTCCTTCTCTTCACTCCCTTTCGAACGAATAGAAAGAAAGCAAAAACGACGAACCTCTCTTTCTTTCAATTGCTAATGCTTCAGGTTTCTTCTCTCGTCTCTCTGACCTAACTTCTCTCATATTTTCTTCAATTATATATGTTATTCGATTCAATTATTGAAAATTATTAGGTGAAATTGAGAGAAATTTGTTGATTTCATCATTGGATCAAAGCAATATATCTTGTAGAAAACCCTAGATTTTACTATATGACTTCGAAGTTGATCAAAATGGAGTAAATATATAATTAATTACTGTATCTAGTGAGTGAATTTCACATATGATGCACCGATCGATCGACCAAATTTTTATTGTGCTCAATTGGGCAATCTTGTTTATTTCTCTGCAGTTGAACTCTTCTTCCTTCTGTATCAGTATTGAGTTATGTTGCATTTTTTTTTCATAGCAGCTGCAAAGTGAGGTGGAAATGCATATTCTTCCTTAGCGTGATATAATGGAGCTGGAATTTGATACAAATGGAATGTTAGAAGACTCTCTTTACGAATACAGTGGTGATATTGTGAGTTTATTGATTTTCTATTACCAGTTTTTGTACATTTCAAGACTTAATTCTTCTTAATGAGTAGAAAACCTTTCGGGATTGTAAGAAATTGCACTGACATGGCTGTGGTCGTTGGTTGCTTTAGTAGAATTGTTCATTTCATTGATCTTGATTTTGATATAGCAAAGTGTGCATTTACGATTTTTATTGTGTATATATTGTAGGATGCTGCTGCATCGGGAAATGAAAGATGTGGAATATGCATGGATGTTATCATCGATAGGGGAGTTCTGGATTGCTGCCAGCATTGGTATACTATCAAAACAATGGATATAATAGTACATGTTATTATGTTTTGCTAGCTCTTTTGGATTGTTATGACACTATATCTTCGTGTCATCTTCAGGTTTTGTTTTACGTGCATTGACAACTGGGCAACCATTACAAATCTTTGCCCACTCTGCCAGAATGAGTTTAAATTAATCACATGTGTTCCAGTAAGTGATATGTTCAACTCTCAGTATTGTTTATCTTTGTGAAGTTAGATCTTTGTTTTGGAATCAATATACATGTAGTTACAAAAAAGAATAACATTCAACGTTATTTCAAAAGTTGAAGATGAATTTTGGTTGCCTTTTACTTATCCAGTTACTTCTTAGTATTTAGGAAGACATGCAAAAAGGTGAATGATGATGGTGTGCTTTAAACAAGGCTAGTAACTTGAAAAGGCACCAACAGTTATCTTCGCATGGCATCCTAACAAGCCCTGTATTCACTCCCCAATTCGAGCACACTTACAAATTTTCTTAATGACTTTCCCTCTGTGGCATGTTTCATCTATTCCATGCAACCTATTTTTTATCATCTACAGAAAGATGTGGAGTTATATGATATGTTTAAAGGAAATCCGTAGCTGTTGTGCTTTCAGTATGGTATTTTTAGTCTTAAAAGCTTCGTCACTGTATCTTTGCAGGAACTACCCATTAATTTAAAACTCTGATATCATTAGCCTCCTTTATTCAAGTGATTTATAGTACAAATTTAATCTTGATGCAGTTTATTCTTGAAACAATTATAGAAGTTGTGTTTGCTTATTTGTAAGAGCATAAAAGCAATTTCATTTAATAATTGAAGGTGTATGATACAATTGGAAGCGGCAAGGTTGAAGAAGATTCACTTTCAAGGTATGCATTTTTTCAAGACTTTCCAGTAGGTGTCAGTTCAAATAATGGATAGTGATGCCTAGTGTTGCTTGTATTATCATTTTTTTATATCTAATATTCTGGCATCTATAGTGCGTTAATTAACTTTAAAGCATAATTTATTTGCCAGTCATTTGGGTAAAATGTGGTTTTTGTATTGAAATGATTGTACTGGTAAAATCAATGAGGAAACTAAAATTTTGTACTTTGTTGATACACGATTATGACGATAAAGAGAAAATTATTGAGAACATGGTTCATCGTGATAGAAACAAAAAAAATTGTTACCTAAATCTACATTATGTATAAATGATACATTGCTCCATGTAAATATAATTCTAGCCATAGTGCCACAAGGTGCCGAATTTTAGTTGATTTTTTTCTGTCTCTTTCACCTGTCACCATCATGGGTAATTGCCTTTGTTCAAAAGTATAAATTAATATTGTAAGCAGTACAACACAAGGTGAGGAGTTGTAGGACATGTTAACACAAAATAATGTAACAGAAACCATAGCCAAGACTTTAGTACTTTTCATCTTTACCAGCAATGTCTTATGTCGTATTCTCTATTTATGCAGAGACGAGGACTGGTGCATTCATGGGACGAATAATACACTCTCATTTCCATCATACTACATTGATGAAAATGTAATCATCTTCATTCAGTCATCTTAAAGTTTTATCACCTCTATCCTGTTTACCATGAATTCTTACATTTTATATTGGAATATCCTTCTGAACTTCTAATGGACATATCAACTTGTAGGCAGTTATCTGTTTGGATGGAAATGGATGCAAGATACGGAACGGAGTGGCAACAAGTGGAGATGTTTCAATTCTCGATACATCAATTGCTTGTGATTCATGTGATATATGGTAAACACACTTCCTTAGATGCGCATCGCGTTAATCCATGTAGACTATCCAACCAACCTACCATGATGAAATTGTTGTCGTGAGAAATTCAATGTTTTTCGCACGTTTATTTCCTTGACTTTACTAGTTCAACTAGAGACAGTTAAGCAAGGATGATCACAAGGTTGAAATCGAGATATCATCAGATTCATGGAATCCTATCTAGTTCTGTGAGTTGGATGCTTTTCAACATATTTGCAAGGTTCCTGCATGGACGCAGATGGAAATCTTATGTATGAGGCAAATCATAATCTGGTTGAAATATAAGTAACAGGGTCCAAACTTTGATTACTATAATATTTTAGAGAAAGATAGATATAATAAAAGTCAGATATTAGTTCATTACCAGAAAGGGGTTCCTTCAGGGAAATTACACAAGATACTAAGACTTCAGGTTCTCAATAATCTTTTGGTTCCATTTGTGCGTAAGGTTACTAGCCAGAGCCTATGCACATGAAATTTAATTTTGTGGTAATTGGTTTCATGATTTCTGTGAGACAGGTATCATGCTTTTTGTGTGGACTTTGACCCGGAAAGTACATCTGAGAATTCATGGTTATGTCCAAGGTAAGTTGAAAGAATCTAAGCTCAGGGCATTTTTGAAATTCTCATGTGTCCATAATCGATATTATAACAGTACAAGTTGGCATGTTAGTTTAAAGCTTCACTAGTCTTCCTGTTTGTATATTTCTTGGCTGCAGATCAACCTAGTATCCTTTTTCTTGACTTCTGATCTCATTGTAGTTTTTTAGGTGTATTGATGACGTACCACAAAAAACAGATGGAGTGTCACTTCATATGCAAAATTATCAGTATGGTCCAGAAAGTGTTAGTCCTGAGCATCTGGTCGATGGTTCTCAATCTGGAAAATTATCAGTATCTGTTGCCGATGCTGGAGAAACAGCTGTTGTCGTCTCAATGATTGAAAAGAAGCATTTGGCCAAAGAAACGATCGAAAACTCTCTGTCAGCTCGAGATGATAACAAAAACATTGAATCCTTGGACAAGATGAGCAACATCCAACTTTATGTGGATACAGCAGAAAAGTCACTAGCATTGTCCTTATCACAGGATACTTATTTTACTGTACCTTGTGATTCTTTGCGCCTTAGTGAGTTGGAGACAAACTTAGCTGATGAAGCAGTTTTTGAAGGAAATATTTCTGATAGTATCAGTTTTTTTTCTGGTTTGTTGTCTGATAAATCCAACAATGAGAGTCAGCCATCTGAATCAGAATCCAAAGTTGATCTTCATCTTGGGTTGTCAGTGGGATCTTCGTTATCAGGTGATTATTCTAGTTAGATGACTTTGGTTGTCTAATTATCAGAATATCAGTCCAGTATCTATTTTATGGTTGAATGAGGAAATATTCTGCCTCTTCTGATTTACATAGCTTCTTGATATTTTTGCTAGTTGACAAGACGGACAGTGATACAACTGAAAATAAAAAATCTGAAGTTTCACAACCACACAGACTCTTCAAAGATTTTTCTGAATCAGGTTTAACACTACTACATCAGCTTTTAACTTGCTATCTTGTGAAATCAAAGAATTGTTTTTTTTCCTTAGTTCAAGCAGCTACATTAACATTAATAACACTTTGACCATTTTGGCACAATTGTTGCCAACTTTTTTTCCAGCTGATGAAATGGACCACGAGGCTAATGAAGATGCAGTGGGATCAAGTCGTGTGAAGAGAAAGTTCATGAGCTCCAGGTCACCAGACACTTACAAAAAAAAAAAATTCTACTATTTTATAACTTGTGTAGAACATCGTCAGTAGCCAAAAAATGTGTATTATATCATGAGATGAGCTAGATATAGGTTTGAGTTGCCTACTCGTGAAATAATCAGTCTAGAACTTAGTCTTGTCCTCAAAACGTATATGATGTCCTTGAGCACAGCAATCACTTGTGAGATGTCTCCTATACTACAAACTGTCTTTCTTAATAAGGTATAGAAAAGATTGCATTTCTTTCCGGTTTAAATTTGAATGGATATTTTTGGGCCTTTTCACTTCTTTATTATTTGTGTAAAGTAGGTCTTAACAAGTTAATTGTTGTGTTTTGTTTATCATCTGTCTTCAGGGGTATTTCTTGTTGTGTTTGGTAACCTCTGCATCTTCCTAGATTATGATGCAGTCCTATCTTCTATCTTGTAGATAAACATCAGGGATTTAGGAGTTCAAATATAAGCTGATGGCTCATAAGTCATAACCCATGACATATGTTTAAATCAATACCAACTTTACTAAACTGCTATCCTTCAGCTAAGTATATTATATAGTTTCCTACGTTAGTGATCAATGATTGTGTGATATTGCTGTCAGAAAAGGGTATATACTTATTTTTCCTGGGATGAGTTTATTGTTAACTTTTAGATTGTAGCATGTTCTTTTTGTTCAGAAAACTTTTTGCTCTTTGTGTTATTTAGTGTTTTCTTTGTACTAAACTTCTGTACCTTTTTATTGTCTTCAATAGAGATCCTGTTCTGGTGACTGGACATACTGAAGTTGACAACACATGCACTAGAGATGAAACGGTGGCTGACCCTCCTGCAAAGAAAGCAAAAGGTGATGGCAACTCTAAACAGATTCATTTGAAAGATGAAGGTAGAAAATCTATAACAGGAACTGGTCAAGAATGGTCCCATCTTCCTGGCGGTTCCAATGATGAAATTGACAACATGTGCACTAGAGATGAAATGATTGCCAAGGTTCATGCAAAGAAATCCAAAGTTGGAGGAAAATCTCAACGTTCCCAGTTGACACCCAAAGTAAAAAAATCCATAGCTGGAAACACACAAGAATGTGTCCATACCTCAGCTGGTTCAAAAGATAATAAGATGAGAGATGTCCCACACCAAGAAGATAGAACTGCCACTACTTTAAGTATAGACCGTGGGAGCATCCAGAGTTCTTCTGCGGGAGTGTCACATGCAAATGCTGCAAATATTTCATTGCTGGAAAGAGATAATGGATCTGGAGTAAGAGTGAAAAAAATTATGCGGAGAGTTGCAGAAGATGAGTCATCCAAAGTATTTGAGAACCTGAGAAAAGAAATAAAAGAGGCAGTTCGGAACAAACCTACAAATGATCTCAGCAAAAGTAATCTATTTGACCCAGAGTTGCTCCTTGCATTCAGGAATGCAATAGCTGGACAGAAACCAGAACACGAACCAGTTAAAAGGCTAGATCCTATGGCTATAAGGGCAAAAAAGTTAATGCTGCAGAAAGGAAAGGCTCGTGAAAACCTTACGAAAAAAATTTATGGAAATTCTAATGGAAGGCGTAAACGTGCATGGGACAGAGATTTGGAAGTTGAGTTCTGGAAGCATCGGTGCAAGCGAGTCACTAAGCCTGAAAAGGTTGAGACATTGAAATCAGTTCTTGGCCTTCTAAGAAAAAGCTCAGAGAGCTCAGAAATGCGAAATGGGCCTAGAGAGGAGGGTGTGAATCCCATTCTATCCAGATTGTATTTAGCAGATACATCTGTTTTTCCAAGGAAGGATGATATCAAACCTGTCTCAGCTCTTACAGGCACTGGGAGTATGGAAGTAAGTAAAGAACAAAATGTGAAGGAGAAGGTTTCTAAATCGGTTAATGATTATCAAACTTTCCCAACTGCTATGCAAATCAGTCCGAATTTGTCGCAGTATCCGAAGGATGAAGTTGCTTGTAAGAAACCATACTCGAATGGATCCGTAGACAAGCAAAACTCCACATCCTTGGCAAGTGGTTCTAAAGATATCCACTCCCTGAAAAAAGAGTCTGGTAAATCTGATGTAAAGAGTGATAAAAGGAAATGGGCCCTAGAAGTTCTTGCAAGAAAGACATCTACTGTACAAAGGCATGTAACTCAAGAGAAAGAGGGTGATAGCACCATGCTTAAAGGAAATTTTCCTCTGTTGGTATGCACAGTTTTCTATTAGAAGTTTTTGTGCTGGTTGAATGTGATGCCATTTTATCTGAACTTATGTTTTTTATATTGATTTGAGCAGGCACAACTACCTCCAGATATGAGACCTGTACTGGCAGCCAGTCGCCATAATAAAGTTCCCATCCCAGTTAGGCAGGTAGGCATTCAGAAAGGCTGTAGTTGCAAATATTTGATTGTGATGGAAAAATCAATTTTCTGGAACTATCAATGAATTTCATACGATTAGTTGATGCATATATCTTATGACCATCCTAACATGTACCTTTCATAAAAATTGTGTGAATTCAGTGGGCCATTTTACAACCTACAGTATTTGTTGAAGTTATCTACAACGCGATTACCAATTATGTTAGCCATAAACATAGAATGTTCCTTTGTTATGTGATTTGAAATTTGAGGGATATAGCTCATTTATCCAGCATGTTTGATACAGGCACAACTTTATCGCTTGACTGAGCACTTCTTGAGGAAAGCCGATCTTCCTGTTATACGGAGAACAGCTGATACAGAGTTGGCTGTTGCTGATGCTGTTAACATTGAAAAGGATGTTGTCAACAGGTCCAACAGCAAGCTAGTATATGTAAATCTCTGCTCTCAGGTCCTATTTCAACACATGAATAATAATAGGCCTGATAGTGCAGTGGAGCCTGATCCTTCTCAATCAGTAGTCCATGCCGAAAATATAGATATAGCAGCCAATGATTCCTCTGATCTCTCAGGAGAAGCAGCATTAAGAATGGCAGGTCTTGTGTCTGATTCTCCACCAAGCAGTCCTTCTCATACGGATGGTGATGATAATATTCGCTCAATGAATGGGGACAGAGGACCTGAGAATGTGTTTGACATTGATACTCATGCAGAGCTAGATATATATGGGGATTTTGAGTATGATCTGGAAAATGAGGATTATATTGGTGGAATTGTTCCACATGTATCTAAACCACCACAGGCAGAAGAGGGTGAATCAAAAATGAAAGTAGTATTCTCCACCCTCGCTACTCAGAGGACAGATGATTCTATGGACCCAAAAGATACTGAGAGGTTAGGGATTAATACTGAAATAAATGATTCTCCCTGCCATGAGTGGCACAAAGACATACGAATCTTAACCTCGGATGTTAGCAGAGAGATGTGTCCACCCCCCGTGCCTTTACAAGAGGAAATAGGCGAAGAGCCTTCTTTAGCTGAGTGTGAAGAATTGTATGGCCCTGACAAAGAACCACTGGTAGATAGATTTTCAGACAAAACTTTAACAGAGGGAAGTATATCTATTGGAAAAAAAGTTTTAGTTGAAAACGAAGGCCCTAGGGAAAACTCTAATTGTACTCAAAATAGCTCTGTTAGCAAGTCTATTAATGATGGTGAGAGTTGCGCAGAGAATATAATTGTCAACAATGGATTGCCTGGTGAATGTGACTCTGCTGGTGGGGTCAATTCAGTAAATCGTTGTTCAGTAAATGAGAATCTCAGGATGAAGGAGAAAAAAACCAACAAGACCAAGCAGTCAGACATTATTCATTCCATATCTAAGAAGGTACAAACTCATTTATGAGGTTTTTTAATACAGGTGGCTTCATAATTGCTCGTTTTTTTCTCAAGGCATTTTCTTGCCGCAGGTTGAGGCCTACATAAAAGAGCATCTTAGGCCACTTTGTAAGAGTGGTGTGATCACTGTTGAACAGTACCGGTGGGCAGTGGAGAGAACGACAGCAAAAATTATGAGATACCACACTAAAGACACTAATGCAAACTTCCTCATCAAAGAGGGTGAAAAGGTGAAGAAGCTCGCAGAACAGTATGTTGAAGCTGCTCAGACTAAGGATGATTCCTGATTTGAATATTGCTATACCCAAAGTGGTTTTTAACTGTGTTTTCTTTTCCCACTCATTGACTACATATACGGATAGAACTTCATGCCAGTGTGGTAGCACTTGAGGTAAGAACCTATTGAAGTTCCTAAGATCAGGAGTCAGATCATGGGGAGTGCAAACTTCTGTATTGTACCATTGAAGTGGATGATGATTATATGTTTTTCAATTGAAGAGATAAGAGTTTCATTAGATTGAGCTGTGTAAACACTAAACATTGAATGAAAATGGTGGAGTTACGTCTATTTTCTTCACATTTCTCTGTTTTTTCTTGCATAACATTTCTCACATTTAAGGATGAAATCATCAAAAAACTTTGAATCAGGCTTCAAACCCATTTTCAAACCAAACAAGCCCAACACACTAAACTCAACAACAGCCATAAATGAATCCATTCATCAATCTTCACATATCTCTAAAATACAAAACTCATTTTCCTCTTTAAACCCAGAACCCTTTCCTCACATATCCACTCTTTTGCTTCCGATCTCAAGACCATGTCTCTCTCCAAACTCACTTTCCTCACTCACCTCAAAACCCTAACTAAACCCTTCTACCACCACCAACACCATTCCCTCCACCGTTCTCAACCCTTTCTCTCTCTTCGTTTCCTTTCTTACGCAACCCCAGAAGAAGCTGCCGCCGCTCGTCGTGAACGGAAACGCCGCCTTCGTATTGAACCACCACTTAATGCTCTTCGAAACAATCAACAATCTCCTCCTCAACGTCGTCCTCTTACCCCAATTCAAAATCATAACCCTAATGCCCCAAAACTTCCAGAACATGTTTCAGTCTTAACAGGTAAACGTCTTGAACTTCACAATAAAATTTTAATCTTAATTCGTGAAAATGATCTTGAAGAAGCTGCTTTACTTACTCGCCATTCCATTTATTCTAATTGCAAACCAACAATTTTTACTTGCAATTCTGTAATGGCTGCTCAACTTAGACAAGGGAAGTATTCAGATCTTTTGTCGCTTCATCGCTTTATTACACAAGCCGGTGTTGCTGCCAATATTGTTACCTATAATCAGTTGATTAATGCGTATTGTGATTGTAGAAAGACTGAAACAGCTTTAGAACATTATAATCAGTTGATTAAAAATGCCCCTTTTAATCCTTCTCCAACTACTTATCGGATTTTGGTCAAAGGGCTTGTTGATAATTCTAAGGTTGAGAAAGCTATTGAGATAAAAGATGATATGTTGGCAAAGGGGTTAGCTGCAGATCCCGTTGTTTATAATTATGTAATGTTGGGTCTTGTGAAGGAGGGTGATGGCGATAGAGCTTTGGCTGTTTATGAAGAATTGAAGGAAAAATTAGGGGGTTTTGTGTCTGATGGTGTTGTTTATGGGAATTTGATGAAAGCATATTTCTTGAAAGGAATGGAAAAGGAGGCAATGGAATGTTATGCTGATGCAGTGGGGGAGGATACAAGTATTAGAATGGGGGCTGTTGCTTATAATTTTGTGTTGCAAGCATTGATTAAGAATGGGAAGTTTGATGAGGCGTTGAAGCTGTTTGATAGGATCATGGGGGAACACAATCCCCCAATGAAGATGAAGGTGAATCTTGGAAGCTTTAATGTTATGGCTGACGGGTTTTGTGAACTAGGAAGATTTAAGGAGGCAGTTGAAGTTTTCAGAAAGATGGGTGAAAAGAGATGCAGTCCAGACACTTTATCATATAACAATTTGATCGAACAGTTGTGTAAAAATGGATTGGTGGCTGAGGCTGAGGAGCTCCAACAAGAAATGGGCGAGGGGAATAAACCTGATGAGTTCACATATATTTTGCTGATGGATGCTTGCTTTGAACAGAATCGGGCTCATGACGCTGCTGGGTATTTTGCAAAAATGGTGGAAGCAGACTTGAAGCCAAACTTGAATTCTTATAACAAGGTTGTTGATGGGTTGATTAAGGCAGGAAAGGTTGTTGAGGCAAATGAGATTTTCAGTCAAATGATAGAGAGACTGAAGCTGGAAGCTGCGAATTATGAAGTTATGGTACAAGCATTGTGTGAGGCGAGTAAGCTGGACAAGTTACTTGAGTTGGTTGGGAAAATGGTGAGGGACGAAAAAGTGGGTCTGAGTTCAGAGATGGATGAGGTTGTAAGAGATGCTTTGAGGAAAGAAGGGAGGGAGGAAGATTTGGCCAGGGTATTTGAAGAGAAGGAGAGGGAGGACAGGGAGAAGGCTGAAGCTTTGGCTGAAAAGGAAAGAACCGAGGCGGCTGCTGCTGCGGCAAAAGCTGCAGCATTGTCTTCATTTTCTTTTACTTCTTTGATTCCAGGAGCCAAGAAAGCTGAAGCTAGCACAGCATCTGGCGAAACTAATTCAGTGAACGGAAACACACCAATGGGCATTCAAGCAGGAACTGGAGAAGCCACTTCTGCCAATGCCAGCCCTGCTGTTGATGTGGTGGAAGAAGCTATTGAAGTAAATGCTGAAGCTGCTTCTGCTGATGCAAGCCCTGCTGCTGATGTGGTGGAAGAAGCTATTGAAGTAAATGACTTGAACAAAGAATCAAAGACAAGTAACGATAGTGTGGCTGAACAGATAACCGTCTAAATAACTCGTTCATTCCATATTTAATACCGTACTGTTTAGATATAATCCACTGGACATTCATTTTCCTATTTAATAGTACTGTTATATAGCACGCTGGCTGTTTCTGCTCGCTTATTAGGCTATGTTAATTAGCATTATGGTTTTCCAAATCGCCATTGTGTTATAATGGAGTAGGGATTGAAGCATTACTAGTCAAGCATTGAACTACTTAAGAGTGTTCTTGTGTGTTTCCAATTTGACACGATAACAATAGTGTTAATGATTATTTATGCCCATCTATGGTAGGAAAACCATATGATATTGCGTCAACCATGAGCAACGATCTTTCTTAATCTTAATCACAGCTGCCATTGGAAGACTGTGTCGTTTGTGTCAACCATGAGTCCATGATCAAGATGTTAAGTCAGTCAGAGTAGTATGACAATTTGCATTCTGCATGATTCTGTAGTCTATAACTCATACTAGATTTGGATATAATTTGTGACAAATCCTCAATTAGCATGTAACATAATATATAGTAATGACTTCCGTTCACCTAAACTCTAGTTCTAATGTAAATCAGGATGGAAGTTCAATGTAAAACGATTTTATGCCTCTCCAAGGTTTACTGCACACACATACAACAGTGTATACATATATAAAGTGGAGATGTGGATGGTGGCCAAGGGAAGTAGATCAGACCTTCGGGTGCTCTTTGTGGAGAAGCAAATATAAATACAATGCAATACAAGGCACCTTAGCACAGATCAACAATGAAGAAGGTGATGAGAGTTGGTCTTGGACAAAAGACAACAATGAAGAAGATGATGAGGGTTGGTCTAGGACAAAAGACAGTAGAGGCATTTTTACGGTGAAGTCCATGTACGAGCTCATTAGTACTTCTCACAGCCTTTCACCCTCTCCACATCATCCTTTCCCTTATACCCTGGTATGGAAAAAACCAGTCCCTCTTAACATTAAAATGTTCCTTTGGACTCTGGTTTTAGAGAGAAGACAAACTGTGGATAATCTTAACAGAAAGGGGCAGAATTTTGCTGCAGGTTGTTTGATGTGTGGTATGCTTGAAGAATCAATCCTACATCTGTTTCTTCACTGCCCCAAATCTCTCGAAATTTGGGCTTTTTTTCTTGGTGTTAACTCTGATTTGTATGCTAGTATTTTTGTAGCATTTTCAGTTATGAATGGCTATTAGCCTGGCCAAAGAAGAAGGGTCGTCATGTTTTGAGTCTGAAAGTGTGGCAACTCTTGCTAGTTGCTATAATATAGATTATTTGGAAATTTCGAAATGGGAGGATTTTCAGTAGTAAGGAAATCACTACAAGAAGATGGTTATGGAAATTAAAGGCATCATTTGGTATTGGGGAGGAATCTGGCCAGGAAGAAGAAGAAGGTATCGGTTTCAGGACTTACTTTCAAATTGGGATGACATCATGAACGGCGCGAGGATTAACTGATTCATATTTTCTTTTTAAGGATTGTTTACTGTTGTGCATCTCTTGTATGTTAATCCCCTATTAACACACCCAATAATACACATTGTGTGTAAGTTGATCTGGACATG
>JABWDY010044031.1:25309-35510 GCA_013358455.1 Thalictrum thalictroides | reverse complement strand
CACAAAAATAAATATATAAACAAACAAGATTTGGAAAAGAAATGCATCAAATCAAGATGCTAGGCATACTTTTCTGAAGTTTACAGACACTTGCTGCTCCTCTTGAACTTGGGCTTCTAGTTGGCGAACTTTCTTCTCAGATATGACCAAGCTTTCCCTAGTGTCCTCCTATTGCAGAAATGCAATCAAGTAAGAAAAAAAAAAGATTTTGTTTATGCAGATGAGGCTTTTAACATTTTTCTTTGTAAATTGGTAAGCAGGTGACTCAAATGAGTAACAGTCGTTCACACTGAAGTAAAGGTGTAGTGTACGTACCAGCTTAGATCTCAAAGTTTCCACAAGTAGACGACTTTCTTTATCTGAATCCTGATATATGTATAGAAAAAGTTGCTTTTAGTTCTTTTCTTTAATTGTGAAGTTAGAAAGTAAAACGATATAAAATCAAATGCTTAAGACCTGGAGTTTATTAATAACTTCTTTTAACTCTCTTTCCTGCCTGGAGGAATTATCAGATTGTCTCTTCAAATCCTCTTGGGCTTCTAGGTATACTCTTTGTAATGCAGCCTTTTGATCTGCTGAAGCCTTTTCCCGTTCTTCCCTTCTCTGATTTCTTTCTTCGTCTAATTGCCTCTCATGTTCAGATATAATTGCTTTCTGGCTACAAAAGAAAACAACAGACTATTGTTTTCATGTACTCAATCATTATGCCAATTCTCAGTTTTAGAAGATTTAAGCAGAAACAGTATGTGCCCCTAAGTTTAAATTATGCGATCATTTACTAGTATAACTAGTGCAGCTAGATGACGAGCAGCAAAAATCACTTATCACTATTAATATCCAGTTTAAAATAATGTTTTTTAGCAAACAATTCCTTCCCTTGATAAATTTGAAGACACTTTTCTATGTCAACAGATAAACTCTCCATAGACAAATCTCTATAACTAGAAGAGTTAACTACAACCTCGATCAATAATGTGGTCACTTAATAATGCATGCACCCCTATAGAAGGAATCGTTATAAAATTGAGATCACTACCAAACATCATTTGAAGCCTTATCAATAGAAGGTAAAAGGATTGCTTTTAGCCAATACCTAGTGATAATCTCGTCTGCCTCAGTACGTGATTGCATAGATGCACTTAGCCGTTCATTGAGGTCCACCACAGCCTGTTGTCTTTCAGCCGATATAGCATTGAGCTGAACAAGTTCATTCTGTTTTAACTCCAACTTGTGTCGCAACTCTTTGATTTCACTAAGGTATGATTGCGAAACTGTTTCTTTCAGCTCTTTTAGCTCCTACAGTTCCATTTGTTAATAAAAAAAGTATATAAGTTCACAAAGATGAAGTTTTAACTACATGAGCACATATATTTTGACAAGGAAATAGGCGTATCACAGAAAATATACATTTTCGTGGTGCGCCACAGCTGCCCGATTATCATTGCGCATCGTCTCGATGGTGACAACATGAGATTCCAACTGCTTCCGCAACTCCTGCATTATTGAAACAATTAATAATAATAAAACAACAAATCACTCAGATTCCTAAGCAATAGAGTACTCCATTTTTAAAAATTGCAGAAGAAGCTCCAAATATGAAGATACCTTGTTTGATCGTTGTAGGCTTCTGACATCATCCAGAGAGATTGGACCATCAGGTGCCCCAAGGCCAATGCCTTTTAGCCTCTTGCTTTCACTAACAAATTCCCCTTCACAAAGAATCATGGAAGAATATCATCAAGATAAAAGACCAGCAGAACAAAGATAGTGGAGGCCACTTAGATCTAAGTGTCACCAGAATATAAATTACTCAAATCATAGGAGTCTTGGCACATCCTCACATATTTCTATTCCGATAAAGCATACACTTTCTTCCAGGATAGTTTTTTACTGTTGTACAATAGATCCAATAAAGGAGAAAAATAATAATATAATGAAAATTTCCAAGACTAATCATTTTCCTTCAAGTAACTGCAATAGAAGGGTCTGAACACAATTCATAACAAAAACAAAGTTCAAACACAGCCATAAGGGTTTATCTGGTGGATGTTCGAAATGAAGATGGCAAACACAAAACATGAGCACAAATATAAATGTAGCATGTAAGCTTATGTATAATCAATTCACCTGCTTTTCTTTTTGAGGCTCCACCATCCATTGGTAACGTGGAATGAAGGACTTCTCTATATACAAATGCAAAAGCATTTTCTGCGCAACATGCACAGGGAAGAAACGAATGAATTAAATCGAACAAGAATATTTTCCACAAATATTAATAACAAATAATGGATAATAACCAAACATTTCCAACATCAAAGACAATAACAATTCTTTGTGATCCACAAATGACTATTCTATAGGTATAGCAATAACAACTATAACAATTGCATAGCAGCATGCATACTTTCCAGATTCATCCTCCAACCCCTTAAACTAAAACAAACTTTATGAATCACAATCATAACAACATTATATTTTGTCCCCTTAACTTTTGTTTTGCAAATGCTACTACTGTAATCAAACCCCACATTAAACATCTATGAACTTTACATCTTCATGCTGTATATCAGTTGAACAAAATTCTCCCCAGATCAAGGACAACTCTTTCAGCAGAATGTCAAATCAGAGTCTAGATTCTCATTAGTATAGATTGAGTAATCCGTAGTAGGTTCCATCTCATATTGACCATCCTCAACAATTTAATCAAGAGTTTGGTGGGCCTTACTGCAAAAATACCTACTTTAAACATCAGGCAATATAAATTACCCCCCGCGATCTATTATCCTCAGGATATATGTCTCATGCACAAGCCTCACACTATTGTTGACAGCCTATTCAATGCAAGCAAATAAGCTTTTCAGATGAAGCTTCTCATCAAAACCAACACCTCTCATTCCAAACTTTTGTCGCCATTCTAGTCAAAACTCCTGATCTTAACATTAAATTTTCAGTAAATTATTACGTGAAAACTGTAAACACTATTTTGGCCAAATCAGATTGGATAACCTTAAGACAAGAAAAAATAACAACATGAGCCATGGAAAACCTGAGGGTGCACATACCATGCTGAGGAACAGTAGCAAAAGATACAATATCTCCATGCTTAATTATAGTCCCAGAGCCATTTTTATTAAGCTTTTCCCAATTAAGATATGTACCATTTGTGCTGCAAAACATTTAACAATATTAGATAAAAAGATTGTGTAATGAAAAAGACAATGACAGAAATGCTTTGGGCAAATACACAACCTGGTGTCCATCAGATAGATAGACGTAGAGAAACTAGGGCTTTGCTCAACCTCTTGAGAAGCACTTTTCTTCTTATAAATTTTGCAATGCTTACCACTGACTGCAGTGGATTCAATCCGAAATCGTTTATCCTCAACTAATCTACCAATGCAGTGCTCATCGCCACTCAATAGAATATTCATACCCTACATAACAGTCATAACACAAGAATACTAAGTAACAGAACAATTGAATTAGGGTTTAAGGTAGGGTTTTTATTTTATATTTACCTGAGAACGTTTACGAGCATTGTTAGAGATAGCAGTAAGAACACCCCAAACACCAGGATCAGGATTCTGAAGAGGTTGAGCAGAGAACTTACGAGCAACGGAAAGAATGAAATCTTTAGGAGAAAGAGTTGTTTTAGCTGGAGATGTATCATTGTTGTTTGGATCAGAACTTGCTTGTGAAGCTGCATTTTCTTTAGGGCTTGCAGTTGGTTTCGTTGTGAATGGGGATTTTTCTTGATCTTCATCAACTGCCATTGTTGTGATGAGATGTGATGTGGTGGAGGGAAAAAGAAGGAATGTGAGTTTGGCGGGGATTTCGGTTTCGAACGAACCCTAAATTCTGGTTAATTTTTGAGATGGAACAGCGAAGGGGATGTGACTGAAACGTACGCGCGAAGGAACTGAGATGACTAAAGTGGGCTCGGGCTCAACTATTTTTCTCAACATGGGCTAGGACCTATGGTTGAGAAATAAAAAGCCCAACTGAAATCCGGGTGTCTCTACATGGAGTTACGACCACTCGGGCGAATAACATGAAGGCATAGGTTTAGGGATTCCCTTCGTCTAGCTCTGTTTTACATGCAGCCAGTAGGGGTGCTAACCGAGCAGCTCGGTTCTGCTCGAGCTCGTTCGATAAGCTTAACTAGTCGAGTTTGAATACAAATGAAAACTTGTTTGAAATCAAGCTCGGCTCGATAAGTAACAAGTCGAACTCGAACACACCAAAGCTCGGTTTGTTCGGCCCGAATACCTTTTTTATATGTAATGTAGTCGAGTAGCCCGAGCTGGCTCGGATTCAGCTCGATAAAAGCTCAATTCGAACTCGTTTGATAAGCTTAACGAGTCAAGTTTGAATACAAATAGACGCTCATTTAAAATTTGGACTCGGCTAAGTAACGAGTCAAGTTCGACATACCAATACTTGGCTCGATAAGCACCCTTCATGCAAGCAACTTTCTTCAGTGTAAGTATAAACCAAGATCCTAAGTTTGATGTCATCAGTCTTCCACCAAGTGTGGAAAACTAACTGCAGTGAGATTTTTGCTAATGCAAACTAATGTAATGGCACAGAAGAATGCTAAGAGCATGTCCAATGGGAGGTGAATTTCACAAGGTGGAGTAGGAAATTCACCTCCTAATACCAATCTTTGTTTTCCAATGGGAACGTGGGGGAGGTCACTTCTATGCCACCAAGGTGGGGGAAGCTCACC
Organism: Thalictrum thalictroides; assembly: GCA_013358455.1. NCBI lineage: Eukaryota > Viridiplantae > Streptophyta > Magnoliopsida > Ranunculales > Ranunculaceae > Thalictrum > Thalictrum thalictroides. Next base: position 30,781 of record JABWDY010044031.1, on the reverse strand, counting down.
TTGGAGGCCACCTTCCAAGAGACACAAACGACATTCCAAGTATCTTGCCACAAACGGTTGCCACAAACGGTTGCCGTGCGTTATTTGTTTTCTATACGGCATTCCAAGTGACGTGTCACACATACCAAATGCAATCGTTTCTTGGACAATAAGATTTGATCCATCGGTTGTCGTGCATTATTTTTTTTCCCATACAGCTATCGTGCGTCATTTTTTTCCCACACGACATTTTGAATGTCGTCCGATATATCAACACCACCTTGCGATTGGAAAACTCCCACCTTTTTAATAGACTAACGGGTGGATTTTAACGTGGGAAGGTGAATTTTCACTGATTTGGCGCCTACTTGGAGGTGGGTAATTTTCACTGATTTGGCGCCTACATAGAGGTGGCCTTACCCACCTCCCACTGGGAATACTCTATGAAAAGTGATTGTAATGTAGTGCTCAGCAATTGCACTGTACTGCTCTCCATCATCGTCTTACTGAAGTAAATAAAAACATGTTGCTGATTGTTTCAATAAAAAAAGGCTTCAGAAAGTTTATATACTAATCTTACTTACATACTGCATATCCAAAAAAAAAAAAAAGTTACATAGATGTCGGTGTACTCGTGTTGTAACATTTGGAACTGAATGCATGAGAAAACAATGGCCGTGCTTGGTGAACTTGCAAAAATTTGTTTAAAAATTAGCCTCAATTAATATTATCGAAACTCTAGATCAATGATTTTATAACTAAGTTCCATGCAAAACTTTAATAATATTTTTAGAGTGCAAAGATTTTACATTTTTTTTTATAAATTTAGTGTTATTTGATGCAAAAATTTTACACATTTTCTCATATTTATATTAACTTATAGGTTCCAATAAAATTTTAAGTTAAATAGGTAGAGACCAATAAAATAAAAGAGTTAATCATGGAAGGATAAAACTTTGTTTTTTTGCAGCCTAAACAAACAGAACCAATAGCGTACCTACTGGACATAATGTTTAGTTAGAGAATCTGCACTAACGACTTCAACCATCTGAGAAGTGAGAAGTGGGAACTGGTAAATATGAGGATGTAACATAACTGTTTAAGCTTACAAACTACTCACACCATCTTCTATTGTCATTCAAGCTGAATGGTTTCCCTCCTAGACAAAACTTTATATCTTATGTCTCACTTGCCATGCTGGTCTTCCCTCCTTTCTTCAAAACTGAGAATTTATGGTCTCCTCACTTTCAAGAAACAGACAAAATTGGGTGGATTGCATTCTTGAAATCTTCATAAAATCTTTCCTCAGAAAATTTGCTAGCACGTCTCCTCGCAGCTGTTGCCATGTCAAGCCTCTGTCTCTCTGGCATTTTAAGAAGCTGTAGGATGGCATTTGCATATTCATCTACGTCTGAAGCAAGGAATCCTGTCTGGCACCCGTCTTCATCCAAAACAATGTCCATTTTGGGTCCAGCAGAATTATGAGCTACAGAGTAGAGAAACATCAATTTTGAACTGTTAGCACTAAAGGTTTTCAAGCAATAAAGGTTTTATTAGTCAAACTTTATAAACCAACCCACCAATTGGTATTGCGCCTGCAGCCATGTATTCCACTACACTAATACCAAAGTGCTCGTCTACCATGGAATGGAGTCCTGCAATGGCACCTCCCAAAAGTCTTACTAAGTCCCTGCTCATGCAAAATGTGGGGAAAAATGAAGTATCTGATTTTAGAATAAAAACAACGAAAAACCCTAAAGTCCACTACGAAAACAAAATGACATTGGGTCCTAAAAACATCAAGACGAAGATTCTCAGAATGTATAATTCACATAATTTGACTCAATCTACTGCCAGAAATTAACTTCCTGCCGCCAAGGACTGTTGCTTGTGTTGGACAGAATACAATCCCCACATAAACTGAATGCAATTTCGCCTGCAGCTCCATCTCAGACAACCACTCTTCAAATGACAATGGCTTATGATAGGAGTAAACTTTCATATATCTTTACCAAAGTCTCGTTATTAAGAGTTTAGCAATAACAGAACAAATAAGAAGACGGATACTTAACCGACTTCCTGAGCACATCTCTTGTTTTTTCTATACCAAGGCAAACTGGGTTTAGGCATACCCCAACCAGATACCTCGATATTTAACTGTCATACACTCATACACCACCACTCCTCTTGAATCTTCCTTCACACTATCAATTATCAAGTACTCTTATCTCCAAAGGAGGGATAAGAAGATTATAAGTTTATAACAGAGCTTCAATGAGAGTGGACACAAAAATTCTCATAACAATTGAGCTATGATCAGAACTACTCAAAATGCTAATGCATGTAGTTACATATACATGCCTGCAACAGATAAATAAGTGAGTAAAGCAAGAGAGTAATATTACCTGTACATCAAATTCTTATAAAATTCGACATTGTTCTCTAGTTTCAGATCAGCAGCTTTGTCTTTTAATTTTTGCAATCTATCTTCGTCCTCCTTATTCCTGCAACTACCCACAAACTGGAGCTTTGGACTAGGAGAATCTGCATCCACTTTGCTGAGAGCGACCGAGAAAGCCTCAAGTTGAAGAGTATGGGCCTGAGATAAGAAAATCTATTTCAGCTAAACCAACTAAAGACTTGGTATCTATACTCATATTGAACGGATAGCTATGCTTACCTTCTCCGGACGAAATTGAGCAACAGATATAAAATTTGGATTTCTGTTTGACATTTCCAATGGGAGCTCCTGTCAGGAATACAGCTAGTAAAACACTAAATCCTAAAAGTATACTTCAACATCAAACTAATCTTATAGATGTAAATGTGCGAGAAAAATAGACAACAAGTACGACAACTAAGACTAAAGAAATGGACGTATAACAGCGACCAATACATTATACATGGACAATAGCACACTCTGACTAACGAACACACTGGAAAAGAGCACTCATCATATTCTCTAACACATCACACTTGTTCGTCCAGAATTTAAAACCATTCATGACCTATATCAGTATCAAAAAACCTACATATTAGAGAAAAGTGGAAGCCATACAGAACCTCAAGAAACTACAATCAAATATCTAAACCCAGGGGAAACAAACACAAAAGAACGAAAAGTAATTTCTCAAAATCTACCAGCCATTCTTTCTTTGTTGCTATAAACCTATGAGGTCTGCTAATGCATCAATTCAATATATTGATTTATTTATAAGAAATATTGAAGTGTCTCAACCATCACATACTAAATTCTTCTTGAAGAGAGTATGAAAACAACTTGAAACACCTAGAGCTTAGAGTAGTTGTTTGATAGTCTTTTTGAGTTTCCAGTAATCCAAAAAACATTTAACTAACCTGAAGGCCTGCGGTATCACAAGGAGGGTAGACTTTCTTGGTACGTTCAGGAATTTTCCATAAATTCTCTATGTGTGATTGTGTCCACGAAGAATTAACCATTGCAAGGTGTGCACAGGATCCAACAAACCCATACATCCAACTAAAGAGAGTGTAATAGATGACCTTGCATCGGGATAACCAAACACTGCCACAAGTGAAGGCACAATGCTGCATCAGATAACAAAATCATCTTGCATAAAGAAGAAGAATATTCAATTCGAGGAGATCAATTGTCTTCAAAGAAAAAGAAAGAATGAGTTTTATACACTATACAGGACGAATAAAACAAAGTTTTAACAGTGAGAAGTCTACCTCTTTGCAATCAAAGCATCATTATTATACATCGAACTCTGTTTCCAAACACGAGACACCATGTCCGAACTAATTGTTGGGTAGTGCGTATAACAAATAACTTTGCATCCAAACATCCTGGCAAGTGGATAAGTAAAAGCATATCCACTGGTATCAAAATAAAATTGAGGTGTAAATTTACTTAGACCTTCCCATGACAGATAAACTGAACCAAGACTTTGACCAATCATAGTGAAACGGGGATAAGTGCTTTCTTCAATCCACTTCCTCTGATACAAATGAACCACCTGACCAAAGAGAAGAATACAATATGAGATGATAGCAACCAGATGAGCACATCTGAAAATGGTATAACAAACACGCCAAAGGTTGTGAACATCCTCAGTTCAGAAAATTAAGAAAGGATGCTTTTATAGACTCCATCTTTTAGTGAAATGCAAAATCAGTAAAAGAAAGTACAGTACAAGAAAAATGTAGTTGATCCATGCGAGCAAGATCAAAAGCCACCGCATACATACATTGCACACTATAATTTCTCTTCCCTAATCAGCCGGTAGCTGAATATAAAAGATGGTAACATCTATAAAGCTAAAAATTCAGAATGTGTCAATGCAATTAAAATCATACAAGACTCAAAGAATGTCTCCTCGCCAATTGAATTTCAAAACAAGTCCACTAGAAAGCATTAAGGTAGTGGACACATAAACGCATTCAGGCTTCGTAAAATTAACCAATCAAATTTCAAATTACAGCTATTACAATTATCGGCACCCTTGATTTTGCTGAGGTATATTAGTGTTTTTAGATTTCACAAATAAACTTCTACAAACATCATAACTAAAAGTCCAAATCAATGGAAATTGAGTAACTTTAACAAACCAAGTTCATTTTGCATGTTCATATCCTCATATTTCTTAACTATAAACACATTACCTTCATACAGCTTAATAGCTTATAAATTAGCAAAATCAAATTAATTGAGATTACCTGAGGTGGGTGAAGAAGTTTGACTCCAAATCGATCAATTGCACGAAGCATCAAGCTTTCAGGTGAAGCATCACGATCACCAGTATAGATAACACAATCAAGATTAGGGTTTTCTTCTTGAATTGCTTTAACAGCACACCAGAGCACTCTTTCTCCACCTCCACCATCATTAGTATATGGATGGAAGAACGCAACAGCTCTTTTTCTGTTCTTCTTACCTTTGACTATAGTTTGAATAAAGCTCCAAATGAAGGTTAACGATAAAGAAGAAAACACCCAAAATAAAACCCTAATAACCCCCATTAACGATCTTCGAAACAAAGGAGATACGTGAAAGACTCGCGCAAACTAGAGAGATCGGAAATTGCTTGAGATTTGTTCAGAGAAATTGAAAAGCTCATTTCCACTTCAGCAATATTTAGGGGGTGTTTGGCAAAGGCTCTGTAATGCATTTTTTGACTAGCTAGAAGTAGGAAAGTAGAAAGTAAGTTTGGCAACCAAAAAAAAGTTTTGAGAAAGTCATTTCTAAAAAGTAGAAAAATGTCTTTTTAAAGAAGTCTAATTTTTTAGCTTTCTCCTTTCTACTTTCTCATTTCTTATAAATTAACTTTTTAAGAAATTCCTTTTTGACTTATGCTTTGTTGCCAAACGCCCCCTTATATCTACGTCAACACCACGTGGAATCCAGCGTACGACGAGTCGACGGTTTGACTCTGGTAGCCTGTTGGGTTTTGGGCTTTAATTTTTTAAATGGGCCTCCACAAGCGTCGGTCGATTAGTTTTTTTTTTTTTTTT
>JABWDY010044031.1:9041-25299 GCA_013358455.1 Thalictrum thalictroides | reverse complement strand
TGATACTGTCACTACTAGTACTAAAACTGTTCTTGATCCCTATATCTCTATCTTTATCTGATCAGTAATCACTTTCATCTTTGGCTGAAAGAAGAAGAAATGAGGAATCAACAACTGATGATAACGATGATGCGAAATGTTATTAATAGATCAAGCAATTCTCTTCCTCGACTCACACCAAATCATCACTTTTCCTTCAACCACTTCTTCTCCACCAGCACCACTGAAGGAGGAGAACAACAACAGCCGCCACTTCAAGATTTTGCTGTTGATTCCATTCTTAAATCTTCAGAAACAGGTATATATATTATCACTATCACTATTATCAAAACCCTTAAACCCTAGGGACTTATTAGGGTTTTTTGACATTTGGGTTTTTTTCTTTTTTCTTTTTCTTTCTTTCTTCTTAATAGGTTTGGTATATGCAAAACTGGCTGGTTTTGGTAATCACACATTGAAGACTGACATTATCAATGCACTTGAAGGCTGTAATCTTTCTCCCCAAGATATGAAAGTCGAATACAATCCATATTTCCAACCAGTGTCTATGTATGTTTTGTTTTGATGTTATTAAGATTCGAAATAACACTTTCTATGTTGTGCATTGTTGTATGAATTTAAGTAATTGGATGATGCTTGTTTGTTTTTGTTTGTAGGGTAGTGCGATTCAGTAATCGGTCAGCATTTGATAATGCTTCAAAGATTGTTAGGAGGAAGCAGTTGTACAAGTGGAAGCAGGTGATTATTCATTAGAGGTCTTTTTGTTTTGTTTCTGGAACGATATGACCAATTGACTTTTTTCCTTCTTGTGGCAGGTTGATCATGACATGTGGGGTATCCCTTCTTATGAAGGAAAAACTGTAAGTAAAATCTTAATATGTGTTTCAGTTTCACATTAATTGTGTTAGTTGTTACTTTTATCATCCTGAGTTTCTACTATTAAAACTACACCATATTTTACCAGACTTGTGGAGTTTAGGATATAAGTTTTCTGGAGTCATCCTTTGCATTAGAAATATCTGTGTCTTTTATTTCAATAGAGATCAACTTCTTCTGCTTTAAGCACACCATCAGCAACATACTTTAAATCCAAATAATCATTTGGATTTGACGTACCATTAATTCAGGTGTAATCATCATCTTAAATGATGTTACCAAAACACTCATCTGAAGAAGTCATTTACTGATGTTTAACTTCACACCTAAACTTGACTGTCTGAGGAAAAAACTTGAGCAACTAATCCACACAAAATTATCCCAGTTTCTTGTGTTTCACACAGCTCTTTAATTTTCCCAGTGTTATGCTAATGAAGAATCGATTGATCACTTATTTAGAAGCCGTCACACGAGTGGGACCGTGAAACTTGAAGTGTTCCATCCTGTCTAGAGTGGGAAGACTGACTTGGAAAGTGCTGTTCATGCAGTATTTGGGCACTTTTAAAGAGAAATAGAAGAATTTAAGAAGAGAAAAAAGAACACTTGAAGTTTTTCACTTCTTTGTGACATCAAGACTATTGCTTATTACTGGATCTTCTATAGGTTATGCATGAAAGGTATTAGACCTGATGAATTTGTTTTGAGTTGGGCATATATCATTTTTCATGATCATTGAGTGATATAACCTTATGTAATATGGGCTAACGTGAACCCTTTAACACTTTTTAATGAAACTTGTGTTTTAATGGCCATAGAAAAAAAATTAAAGAACCTTGATCAAAGTAGGAATTTGGTTGCTACTTCACCTTTTATTTCCTCAGGTTACCACCATGTTTGTGTGAATTCCTCTGTAGAAGAAAGTAATAAAAGATGAAAGGAAATGTAGAAACTAAGAGAGTAATGAGCAAGGTTTGTACTTTGTATCTGTCTCACCAGGCAAGAGCTGTAAGGAAGAGACAGAAGAAAGGGGTTGGAAAGAGATTTTAGTCTTGCGTTTTAAATCATGTGTTATAGTTGGGTGGGGTAATGATAAGAAAGCTGTTATCAGCTTTCCTGTTGGCAATTACATAAATGCCAAGTTGCATATTAATAGCTTGTGGTGCAGTATGTCAGTCAAAATGTGACAAGAATACATTGTGATCAGATTCAAGCTGACCGACCCAAGGTACATTTTTTCTATGGTCATACTTTAAGGTATCCTACCTGGCAACAATACTACAATAGTCCCTCTTCGTCTTGTGTCTAATCCTCTCCAACTTGATTCCCTTGTATGCATTGGCAATATTCACACCTCAGCTAAGAGCATCTAGAGGGGTTGGTATGGCCTTAGACGTGCCAAATTAAAATGAAGAGCTTGGCCATTCATCTATGTGAAAACCTCTTTGTGTTTTGACAACTCAATAAAGTCAGTGTTGCTTGTAATTTGTTGAAAGTAGGTGCTACTCTGAAAATGGTAGCGTATAGGTAGTTCTTATGAAACATTTGTTGTTCTTTCTTTGATTGTAGCATCAGTACTTGAACAGGATTGGTTAGAAACAAAATTCACTACTAGACAAAGCAAACGTGACAAAAGAAATCCATTAGAAGATTTCTACCCTATTGTAGGTAGCTATCCTATGTTAAAACTTAATTTCTTGACTTTTCTGAGGGAAACAATTGTTGCTTTTAAGATTGCTTGTTTTAAGAATGCTTCCAGATATTTCTGTGTGGAGTCACTAGAGATATATTTTTAGATGTCAAATTTACTACAGTTTCCCGTGAAAGTGATATTTATATGACTATGTTCTGTCTGCATCAGGTGTTATTGCAGGGACTTCCTCGCTTTGCATCCATTGAGGACATTGAACGTTTCTTATCTGGTTGTGACTTCAACCATTCAAACCTTGATATATTTCTCAGGTATGCATAATTCGTTTTGTTGTAATGTGAGGATTTTTTAGATATTCTTAAAACTACTTACAAAACCTAGTCTGTGTAATGTTGTGCAGGCAAGGCAATCCGGATCCAGTTAAATTTGCACTTGTGCAGTTTCCTTCTAAGATCCAAGCTATGAATGCTGTCCTGTTGAAGAACAAAAGCTTCTGTCAAAACGATCAAATCTCAATGCGAGTTCTCCACTAGGCAGGTTTCTTTTTCAGATCGACAAAAGTTATGACGCGAGTTCTTCATAAGTAGGATATTTCTATTTCAGATCCATGTAGGATTAGGGTTTCTTGTTATATTACATAAATTACATGTGTACCTAATAGGTCTTTGGCACGAGCTGACACAGCACTGCCATCATTGGTGACATAAGCATGACATTTTTGAAAATTGGTACAGTGTTTCTTTTAGGTGCATCTCATTACCAAATATGGAAGCACACGATTAACATATTATTTAATACTAGTATGCAGTAATATGAACTGAAAACACCACAACTTGCTAAGACCATATGCAGACCAAATGAAGATGCCATGAGTCTCCGTCTCCCTGACATCTGAGTCTACTGCAAGCAGTAAAGAACCCATCTTTGTCTTCGAAAGGTGTTATAGAAGCAAATGAAATGACACCATTCCCTTTAAATGTCTTTTAAAGCTGTCCTATACACTCTGCAAGGTATTAGGGCTAAATGTTGAAATGCTCATATCAATGTGGATACCATTGATGATCTTTGTTAGTGAAAAAAACAACATTTTAAACCCGTGAGTCTATTGAAGAAGGGTAAAAGTAAGCAGAACCATCCCCTACACAGCTACACTGATCACCTCCCAAACATAATGCTACCTTGACGAGTTGACGTTTGGGTGTGTTGTCTTTATGGAAGAGACTTGGGAGGGGCTGAGATTGTCTGTATCCCAGAAGATGTTAAAATTTCCATTGGTGGGGTTGGGAGAAGGTGAGGTGGTGTAATGGATGGGGTTGTGGCTCTGTTTGTGTTGATGATACAAAGATGAGGGAGGGGTTAATGGGTACGTCTGAAAATTTCACATTGGTGAATTCTGCTCCTATGTATTCTGGAAACATATTCGAGTTTGCTGGGGCTGGGGCTGCTTGTGTTGATGATAGAAAGATGAGCAATTGAAGGATGAAAGGGAGATGAGTAGCTTATAGCCATTTATTTTTGGTTAAAACTTGAAAGGTTTTGAGAGAATTGGAGAATGGAGTTTCGGTTATATACTAAAAAAACCAACTTATAGCATCAGCCCATCTTGTATGGGATAATTTAGATGGTATTGTGACGATTCAGTTGTGTTTGGAAAATGTTGTGACTCGGAGAACAGAGTTTCGGTTATATACTAAAAAACCCAACTTATACCATCTGCCCATCTTGTATGAGATAATTTAGATGGTACTGTGAAGTTTCAGTTGTGTTTGCTAAATGTTGTGACTCAGACAGATTAGTGGCGGAATGATATTTCCATCACTATAATAAGTTTAAGCTTTATTGATAAGCATAAAAAAATACGGCCAAAACAAATCAGAGTAGACTGACAGTCTTTCATGGTTGACATGAACATATCAACCTTTTCCTTCAAAGATGGAATATAGATTATGTTTAGACAAAAACAAAGTGCACAGATACATTAGATGCATATTGTATTCCAATTTGATAGTATTGAATCACACATTTCTTTCACAATTATGAATTTACAGTGATGAAGGTTTTAGCTCACAAGGTTTAGAGAACTAATCTTCCATATGCTGGCCAACAATCGGAAAAGATCCCCATTGCGAGAACAATTTCTAGGAAGTCGCTGTCACTAACTAGTTGCAGCTAACTAAGCTTTCTCTTCCATCACATGGTTGCATTATTTGTAGATTATCTGATATCTGAGGCCATACTCCACATTATAACATTAAGCTCATTCTATAATCTACAGCAAACATGCTTTTACATTCACGATCTATACAGCCCTTTCTGCTCCCAAAGGGGAAGTAGAAAGAGAAGCAACAGCTTGTTGTTAGGGAACTGACAACTGAAAAGATTATGGCAATTTGAGATTTGCTATTCCTCTTCCAAAACCGACTGTAATCTGATAGTCATTTGATCTAGTCTAGACCAGAACATGCTTTACCTTGCCAAACAAACATGAGGCTGCTGTGACTCCCAGGTGAGGTGCACCATATATTAGAAATTTCAGAAAATGTCAAACAAGAAAGAGTAGTGCTCATGGCTGCAACAACGTACTACAAAGATAAACATATTTTCATTGTTCTTATCCACTACAAATCTGCAATACATTTTAGAAACAATGATAGCAAAAATGTCCAATACAGGACATCATCAATATGGATGTTGGCAGCAAATTATAATGAAAATACATACTGAGTACAGTGTTCTTGAATCCATCAACATCCACTCTACATAAGAGACTCGTCAAATATCAGGTTAGAAAGCAAATTTTAAAAGCTATAACACTACACCATGGAGTTAATCTAACCAGCAAGAGGGTTTGCATGGATTGTTACTCGATTCAGTCTGATTTCCGCAAGTGGGCGATCTCCAGGCCCTGTCTGAGTCTGAACAAACCAAGAAGAATAAATGAATCATTCTTTGTTTGATGAAACATAGCTACTTAAAGAGGCAATCATGAGGAAACAAGTAAAGGGACATGTACTCAAAGATATAAACTCCATACCTTTTCCATGATATCCAGGACTTCAAACCCATGAATCACTCTGCCAAAAATAGTATACAGACCATTTAGATGCGGCTGCTTAGCGTAAGTAATAAAGAACTGGCTTCCATTTGTGTTGGGCCCACTATTAGCCATTGCAAGTATTCCTCTTGCATTATGCTACAATTCAGCCAATAAAAGAAACAATCAGGTCCCAAAAGCACATTTCATATAGGGCAAAAACTGAGAGACTACAAAAGTGATTGAGGATTTGAGGTAGTATCCCCAGACTCAAAGAAATCAGCTCTATACCATATAAGAGTGCTCAAAGCCAAGACAGTGATGTTGTGTCATTATAACTTAAAAAGAAATGTCTCATGATATAGTATGCTAGGGACCAAGGTCAAAATTAATATACAAGAATAATAAGTGTAAGAGAACTGCTAAATGAGTTGGTTGGAAACAAGATTTGAAGCACAGATAAATGGAAGCACACCAAAGATAGCCAATTCAATTTCCTCCAACTTAAGAGGGTTCAGGGTAAAGTACCTTAAGTGACTCCCTTAACTCATCATTGAACTTTCTTCCCCAAATACTGGTTCCACCTTTGCCTGTGCCTGTAGGATCCCCCCCTTGGATCATAAAACCTTTGATATTTCGATGGAATATAGTGCCATCATAGTAGCCGCTACCACATAGTGCCAAGAAGTTCTGTATAGATTTTGAGTAAGCAAAAGAAAGACTGAAACTAAAAATTTCCTACCACATAGTGCCAAGAAGTTCTGTATAGATTTTGAGTAAGCAAAAGAACGAGTGAAACTAAAAATTTCATGATTTGTAAATATATGAGACAAAGAGCACCATATAATCAATGTTTTAACAACAAAAAATAAAAAAACCAAGCTAGAAAGGAGACAATATAACAAAAGAAGAATAAAAACTAAGAGATGAAGATCAACCTTCACAGTAGATATAAATACCAGAGACTCACAGTCTTTCCACACATGAAAGATAAGAAACAAGACAAAATTCCCATTACTAAACTAAGCAAATATAGTACGAGACCATCAAAATCGAAGCACTGATCATAAGGCCACCTAACTGATCCAGTTGAGATACTTTTAAAAAGAGAAATTACAAGAGGACAGAATCAGAAACAGATTTAGTTAAATCTGAATACAGAATCAAGACACTACTTTGAGTTGTGCTACTAAAGAATTATTGTTTTTGTTATCATTTTTAATTTCTAATGATTGGCTATGGAATTCGATTTTTCCTGAAGAAAAAAGAATCAATTATAAAGGAAGTAACATGCCAGTGACAGAACAAAAATATAACTAACACTGATTACCAAGTCTATAGAAAAGGTTTCCGAAGTTATGGTCCATCAAAATGGTGCAAGTAAACCAACTGTCTCCAATGGACAAAAACAGGAGAATGATGGCCTCTCCCCATTCAAAAACTCATGGTGTGTTCTCTGTTTTGTTTCTAGGCTAAATATAAATTTTGTTTACGGGGATAATTTTTAATCTGAAGTGTCTGGGTGCTAAAGATCGTCCCTCCACTTTCAATGATCCCAAGACGCAATAAACAATGTCACCTAAGCACCAAGTTCTCCAGAGTCAACTCTTGGTCTTTGAAATTAGTCTAAACGCTTGACCTCCAAACTGTCCAGATTATAGCAGCAGGTACTGATCTCCATACTTAAGCCTAAATCGTCAGGTTTTGTTCTCGGCTGATCCTTTAAAGAAGTATTATTGTATTAATCAGTCAACAAGTGGCTGAATGAATGGGTCTTTCACAAAGGTAAAATTATCTCAACCTTGCCTGATAGGGATTGTTGAAGTCGTGAAAAAAAAAGGGAGTGTTGAAAGAATAGATGTCTTATATACTCAAAAAGTACCTTCCATAGGAAAATCAATGCCTTTATATGATAACTAATCCCTTGCCTGCATTCACCTACATATTCATGGAGTTTAACTTCAGTCTGACTAGTGAATTAGGTGCATGAAACTCTCATCAGACTCTGCTTCTTTTAAGTTGATCTTTTATGCAAAGTTGAGCTCTTTTGAGTAGGACGACTCGCACTTTATATCTGGCTGCAGTTTTAATAACTCTCATGTGCAACTTGACATAGAGCTCAGTGAATGCTGATAATGCCTCTCCACATGCCTGGGACATTAGTAAACTCCCTATGGCAAAGGATACTTTTGGCCACCATGATGACCCAATGTCATTGTCCTAATTCATCAACACTGAGTAAATTGAGTTTGTGAATGTAAACACATGAGTTTGAAGCTCAACATCTACTAACAAATAAACATTAGGGTGGAGGAAAGAGGTAGATACCGTGGAATGTGTTTGTTAAAACAAAATTCAATAATTGTTATAATGCCACATACAGTTTAATTGCCTCCGCAATTGGTTGTTAGTTATATATATTGACCCTAGTTTCTATTCTATAGAAATTTGAAATTTCAATCTACAACGTGCTGCAGTTTACTTCTCAATCCACAGATTAGATGCAATACAAAAAACAAAACCCAGACTTCACTGAATAAAGTTCGCTCTTTCGAGTCCTAAATCAAAACTCACGTTGAAACTAAGGCTTGAATTCAACGTGTATAACATAAATAAACAAATAAAGAAGGACTTAAGAGTTGGTATCGAACCTCGGAAGTTTTGGGAACCTCGTCGCAGTTGATTTCACACTTGATGTCGCCAAGATTGGTATGTAGTGTTACAGACTGCAAACAGAGAAACCAACAACAATCAATTCATGTATTAGTAGAGAGGTATATTTCAAAAAAAAAAAAAACTCAATGAATACACACCATTGGTAGTTTTTCTTTTCTCTTGCAGACTTCAATCGATGTAGCAGCAAGAAGATTCGGAAAGAAGCTGTATAGTAAAGTATATGGGCTTCTTCTTAATGCACTACCCTCTCAATGGGCCAATTCCAAGGCCTTTGTGAATAATGATCCAACTAGGACTGTAGGACTCAACTCCGACCGTTCAACAACAAGGCCCACACGCCCACATATAACAAGGCTACCAACTCACCTAATTTATAAACACGTGGCATTTTTAATTGATCCCACATTTTTAATTTATAACAAGACTACCAACAAGGCCCACACGTGCCCCCATACAATTAGGCTACACATACTAAATTTTTTGGTTCAAGATAATGTCATTGACTCATTTCCTATTTTCCTGTGGGTTGAGCCACAAAATCTGATGTGATACACTGATACTTGAACTACACTTCAAGCTATATATGAGCATAAAGGTTGTGGATCCAGAACAAGTTGATAGTTTAGAATCTTTTTTATTCAAGTCCAAGAAATTTTTTTTTTTTGGAAACTTAGATTTTTTATGTTTGATGACATGGTAAATAAGCGGTAAATTTTTTAAACAAAATGAAAAGTTAACATGTTGAGATATATTGGAGCTCAATGTTAATGCATTCTCACTAAAAATATACTTAGACATTTTTCAATAATTTGTTATGATCAAAACAACATTGTAGTTATTTTTTTAAAGAAGATTATTTTTTTAATATTTGCACATGGTAAATCTATTTATAGGTAATTTATATTTTTACTAGATTTTTTATTTTTAATTGACAAACGAGATTGAAGAACCCCTACCTTTTTCAATTACATGAAATAACTCTATCAAGAATCATTAAATTAAAGAGTTTCTACCCCACGACCAGTCCTCAAAGCAAGGAGTACATTACTCTTGAGCGGAAGGCCTACGTGCAAATAACTTGAAAAGGTATGGGTGCTCCCTTCACTTTCACTTTCACTTGCCAAAGAAATAACAACAACACAATAATGGAAAAATCATGATCCCCATCACTACATACAGCATCAATAATTTGATGTGATGAGGAGAAGCTCCACAATAAAATGTGAGACTTGTTACTTTTTAGGTAATTTATTTCTGTTCTGGTCCAACGTTTAGGAAAAGGCTAGTCATGCCAAAAGCTACAAACAAATATATGTTGGACATGTTAATAATGGAAAAAGTTTTTAACTTTAAAAATGGTCTAAAATGGATAAGCGATGATGAGTCGGAAAGTTCACAATAGCTAAGAACAATGATCAACGACCAAGATGGATGGCACCGCCCCCACCGCTTTCTCTATTAATATTATTCTTCACTACTAATTAATTAATTCAATCTTAATAATATATAATTTTTAAAAAACGAAACATGAAAACGATAACTTAAGAGTTTCTATATTAATTAGTCGTACTCAAATTACGACAAAACAGAATAACCATTAAAAATGAACAACAACCCATTCGATCATTCTTATATTCTCTGTCAACAACTTTTGCAACCGGTTTACAAGAGCTATACAGTATTCCATTAGTACTTCAACCTGACGTTAAAATGTAACGGAGACGAAAGGTTCTTCGTTCCTGAAATTTATTTCAAAGCATTGTTTTGGTTTTTTTCTGGTTAGACACAAAAAAACTGCTCCACTTGAATTGAGTTCTGTATACACATGACCATCTCCATGTGGTAGTTTGATAGAATCAGCACATAACTGTTTGGAATATGTGGTGCACTATGTATGTAAGATAAGCATACTACCTTAGTAGACAACTAGACATTTGTTTATCGAAACATTGGAAAAGTTCCAAGGTCTCAAGTCTCAATTATAAGAATTAGAGATGACCTCGTATAGGAATTCGGTCATAGACTTGCTGGTTGCCAACGCGCCTTGTGTTTCTGTTGCCTTCACGAATCTCATTAATTTGTTCAAGATTACACGTCAGGGTTAAAACAGAGTGAGCTGTGACGCATTAACCATTTGCTAGTAGCTCAACGTCACTTTGATCACCTGGTCCACGAATAAAGCTTCTTCAGGGGAATTGAGGCTGACCTTCAACCAACGTTACCAAGTTTGATTACGTGTTACGTCGTTGTTGCGATAAAGTAAAAAAGCATTTTTTCAAACATTTGCACTCAGGACTACTTGAATATAATTGAGTTAACGGTTGATTTACGTTTGTTCTATTCGCCGACTTAAGCAACGTTCCAATCAGAGTTATTTCTCCGTTATCCAACGTGTCTTATGTTACAAATATCTCGCCACGTGTATATACGAGGACACGTGTCTCTTCAATAAAAAAAAGTGCTTTATGTATAAAATAACCGAAACGTATATTTCGGTGAGTTCAGCTTTTGCCAACTGATAAAGGTGGAAGAGAAACGAAGATAGAGGCAGAGAGAGCGAGAGAGAAAAGAAAGAGAAGAAGAGGTTTTATTGGTAGTTTTGAAAATATCGGCTAGATTCAATTTAGCCGATATTTCAATTTCCCCGTTTCGGATTATTCTTCTCTTAAATTGGCTGTTTTCTCTTATATTCATCGAACTTCATTCACCTGAAATTCGATTTCAAGGGTTTGATGGTTGATTAAGTGTTTAATTTATCCATAATAATTAAAATTGAATTACATTCTAGGGTTTCTGATCAATCTAAAAAGAAATTAGGGTTGTTGTTGAGCAAAAGAGCTAATGCTCATGTTTTAACGAATAAAGGTATATTGCACTTTTGCTTTTGGGTTTCTTCAAGTTTAAATTTGTTGACTTTATTCTGTTATCTCTCAGATTGTTTTTCTAAATTGGGGTTTTTTTTTTCTTATGTTTTAAATTGAAGCTTTTTGTTTAATTGATCCTTGGAGTGATGACATACAAAGATGATTCGGTGGTACCGGAATTGAAATTGAAAATGGATGATAGAAATGGAGATTATGTGAGGTTGATGAACTCGGAAGAGGTTTTTGGAGGTGAAGAACCACCATCTCCTCGAAAGAGAAGACCCTTATTTTGGTGGTTGAAAATTGTTTTGTTCAGCATTATCGGAATTGCATTGGCTGTGGTTTTTATAATCTGGGTCGGTCCGTTTCTATTGAAAAAGGTTGGTATATTTGAAATCTGAAGTTTGATTTATTGAATTTTTTTGTCAAAATTCAAGGATTTTGTTTGTCTATCATAGAGATTAGCAAAGTCATGTTTATAGATAGAATGTTTTGTACAAAGTTACTGGTGGCCATGAATAATAGATTAATAATTGTAGGAACACACAATGTAGGTAGATTACCAAGAATTGTTTGCATCTTTTTATCATACAAATAGGAGATGATGTGATTATAGGAGGGAGGTTTTGGTATTGCATTAGCAGTGATTGTTATCATCTGGGTTGGGCCATTTCTATAGAATAAGATTGGTACTGAATTCTGAATTTGGCTTTATTGAAGGATTGTGTTTGTTTATCCTAGAGATTAGCAATTCATGTCACTATAGAATTTTTCTACTAAATTACTGATGCACATGAATATTGGAATAATAATTTAGACTACCCAGTTTTTTTTTGGCATCCTTTAAGTAAGACTTAAAGAGAAAGATGAAAAGATAGTGTGTGGGAGAAAATAGGATGTTGAGAAAGGTATGGGTAGTAGGAAGAAGAACTGCACTACTGCATATGAACTGCATATACTTTCTTCCAATGACATAATGATCTATGGGTAATGAGATTGTGATTGATTAAGAAGTAGACCCTGCCCTAAGTTTGTTTAATAAATTGTTATTTTTTTGTAATAAACTTTCTGAATTAAAGAAAATTTTTATAGTGCCGTGTTTGTTAAACTAACCCGAGTCTGAATCTTTTATGTTGTTCAACAGGAGGTTGTTCCAATTTTGGATTGGGAGATTCGAACATTCAGCCCTCGAGTACTGGGGGTTTTCCTCTTTGCCTCGCTGGTGCTATTCCCATCCGTACTGTTGCCATCTACACCTTCTATGTGGGTAGCTGGGATAACTTTTGGTTATGGATTTGGATTTATGCTAATTCTTCCTGCAATGAGTATTGGCATGTCATTGCCTTATTTCATTGGTTCTCTCTTTCGTCACAAAATCAATGTGAGTTCCTGATATTGTTGTCTTGTTCTGCTCTTCACTCTTCATGCAGACAAAGCTGTTTACTTATCTTTTTTAAAATGCAGATGTGGATGGAGAAATGGCCAGAGAAAGCAGCTTTTATGAGATTAGCTGGTGACGGAAATTGGTTTCACCAGTTTCGAGCTGTTTTCTTGCTCAGGATTTCGCCCTTTCCGTTTGTAATATACAATTATGCTGCTGTTGCGACAAATGTTAAATATGGTCCTTACATACTTGGATCAATGGCAGGTGTAGTGCCTGAAATTTTTGTTACCATCTACAGGTAAAATGTCTGCTTTCTCTTCTCTTTAACTTGTCTTTGGTTGCAATCATTGATGTGAAGATGGCATGTGGTTTTCCGGAGTTTTATAAATGACACATTCTGTTGGTTTTTAGAATAGAAAATATGAAAGATTGAAAAAAAAAATTCAGGAAAAGCAACATCCGTTTAAACTTGGTATGTTTACTTTTAAGGAGTTTTATGATGCTAGATTGGCAATCACCATCTGCATGACATGATCTATTATCCCATCTTTACTCTAAGCACGGAGGAACTGCATATGCTCTTCGAATTTCGATTTGCTCCCTCTCCATTTCTGCGTAAATGTTCTTTGCAAATTTTCAAAGTATCATTTCACCAGGTCCTTACTCCTTCCTTTTGGATGCCAAATAGAGATAAATTAGATGTTGGTGGAAACCACACAAACAGATAAATTTTTACTTTCGCATGAATTGTTGGAATTCTCCATGAGAAAAAATGGAAAATAAGTTTTTGGCAAAAAAGTATTAATGTTTGGAGAGCACTGTCACACACAAAGAATCAACTTAATTTGTTGCCATATTTTATGAACTCGTTGTACAGTTTTGGAGCATCTGAATGGTAAATGGTCTCCAGAATATACTTGTAGTCACAGCTACTCATATGAAGGTGGTAGGCTGACCCAGTCACCCTTTCAGTAGGCATAATGATGTTGAAAACTATTCCATCCAACTTCAAAGGTTGAATTTTTTTGGCAGAGTGCCTTTAGTGAAGAATCTTACTTCAAATAGCTTAAGAAGCTGGGGTATGGGGATTCTAAGTCTTTGTTCAATGTGGCTTGGGAGGAATATCGTTCATTAACGAATATGTCTCATTCAGGATACACTGCATGATACATACAAAGGACAACAATAGAGTTAGTTGGCATGGCCCAGGACATCCACTGAGGTTGTGACCACCAAACACACTTATCCTGTGCCAAGTGCCACGGCAAGCAGAACAAATATTGAAACAGGGATTTTCTCAGGTGTGGCACAACAAATGAAAGGGGCGAACAGGGATAAGATTCCGCTTGTATTAGTCCTCACTCCTCACCAATTGACTATCAAATCTTTAGATGTTGCTTCTTGGTCCTTTCCCATTGTCGAGGATCAGCACCAAAGTCAAGTATTTGTTTTTGTTGTTCTCCTACTTGGTATTATAGCATAAGGGGAGTTTCAGATAGTAAGCTCCAAATTTACCGCATTCTATATTCGACAATATCCACTAAATATATGTTGTGACTAGTTTTAACATAGGTTTACGCGATAGGTTTCTTTTCCCCCTTGGTGAGCGTTTTAACATTATTAATACTTATACATTTTGCTGAAAGGTTATAGTTTGGTTTTGGGTTATGTAATTAAATGAGCAGTTACCTCTTTTCTATTCTTAACATGAATACTAGTATACTACTAATTATGTTGAATTTGTAAATATTGTTTCAGTGGTATATTGATTCGAAGATTAGCAGATGCGTCACAAAGTCACCATTCCATGTCAACCACAGAAATTATCTACAATTGTGTTGGCTTCTCTATGACCACTGCTGCCACTGTAGCCATCACCATATATGCGAAAAGGGCTCTGAAGAAACTTCAGAGTGAAGAGGAGCTTCTGTTGGACTAAAGTTTTTGATACCTACTCTCCTCAAACATCTCCCAAGCTAACTCTTGAGTGACTAATTGATGATGACAATTGACTTACCTGGTCTATATGTGGCTGGACTGGTGTTGACACTCAGAATTCCTTGTAATTATTGGTTCTGGCTCAGATACAGATAAAGCATATAGGACTCCAGCCATGGGGGTGGGAGGTATGTTTTGGTCTTTGGGGCTCTCTACATTAATGGCTGTGGTAGGTAGAGTTAAATGTACATGATTGTATCTCATACATTGATAAAAGAAAAGAATGGCTACTCTTGCCCAATGATCAGAAATTTACCATAGCTTTTGAAATCATACAAGCAGCTACAATGTTCTCAATGCGAAATATAATGCTAGTGAGTTTACTAATGAGATGCTTTACTCATCCTCGCACTTGTGTATCTTTTTCTATAATTCTAGTATATGGATAATTTTAATTTCTTCCAGCAATAGGACTAGAGATGCTTGCATTATCAGAACTTTGCTATGCTGTTGTTGATAGATGATTTCTCACAATATTATGCTTGTCATGGAGGAAATGCAAATCCTAGCTTCTTGTAACTGTTCAATAGCTTCTGATGTTTTAATGCTGCAAATGTGGTCTAGGATTACATGATCTGCATATAGATGAATCTTGGTCTCTTCTGGTACAAGCAGGTTTGAATGTTTGATCCCACACAGATTTGGTACAAACCTACAAATTGGGGTTCATCTGGCAACTTATGCAAGTAAATGTGCCTTCTTATTAGGCTTATGATATGGATTCTTCATTGCTCAAGTTTTTCATACATGGAGAACATGATGTTGAAGGTCAAACTTCATTGTGCCAGTTGACTTGGGTTTTCTAGTCTGACAGAGATGTTGTAAAGTAGAATGAATCTTTGTGGGAACTGACAGCTTAAAAAAAGGGGAATTTTGTTTAATTACCCCATTCATATTGTGATTTTTATTTTGGGGTGTGTGTGTGAAGTGTGAACTCATATCACAATGAATCAAGAGAAAACTAGGTCTGAATAATAATCAATTATTCAAGAGTACCTGAACTTAATGAGTGGACGGAACATATATTCCTTCCTACCATAGTGATAGTGATGAAGTAGGGGACAAGACAAGTTGGAGGAAAGGCAATGCAATACATGTAAATATGTAATGTAAGCAAGCTTGTTAGTATGTACTACTGTATATGGACTAACGTAGTCAAAGCATAGTTATATTTTTATCTTCTCCCCCATGTTCGTTCCCTCTTTTTATTTTTAAATCTACTGTAAGCAATCTTTGAATGTGCAGTGTAAAGGGCTTTACTATGATATGCCTTTTGAATGAAATGATGGAATCTTAAAAACTCGTCAATGTAGGACCAGTGCTTTGATTACTAATTACTACTACATGCTTCAGGTGGTCCTTAATAGTTTATGATCCCCTCCTCCAGTCCTCCTGCTCTGATAGCTTCGTTATTACATATACATTACACTGACATCTGGGTTTTCAACTGTACGTGTATATGGTATGTGATGGTGCACTAGCATTTGTAGAATAAAACAACCAAAACTCGATTTGAACCACTGCTTGTTTTGTTAACTAATCTTATATCAATTTTATAATAAACGAATCACAGAATTTGAGAGCGAGCTTCAGAACCCAAAAACAAAGTTGGCGAGTGAGTGAGTGGCAAGCAAAGATTCTGCAACAATCACTTGCTCAAAAAAAGTAAACAACAGTACCACCACAAGTCCACAACACCATTTTCACTAGAATACAAAACTTCCTTCTCTCTCTCTCTCTCTCTAATAACCAAAATAAGTTGAAGATGACTTTCAGCA
>JABWDY010044022.1:22798-33047 GCA_013358455.1 Thalictrum thalictroides | reverse complement strand
ATCTTATTCATTTTGATTTTTTCTTAGCATTTTAATTGATGGGTTTTTGTTTTTCTGATTTGGGCATCTTTCAATTTTTTATTTTGTTAGGTGTTGGTGGTTATTCTTATCTCCTTGAACCTCTATGGTGGGCAGGCATGATTTCTTGTAAGTATATTGAATGATTTGAGCTATAATTAATTTGTTTATACCCTTTTTCTAATGTCGATAATACCAGATTCAAATTACAGCTAATGTTATGTACAAACAAGGGTAAGAATTCTTTGTCACAGCTAATGTAATGGATTGATAATCCGTTATTCATGTTTCAAATATCTCAAAACTGAATGTTAAGGTCTTTACGTTAAGTTTCCCAATGTTAATTTTTATTGGGCATCTGGTGTTTTATTTAGTAATATATTGTGTTTTTGCACTATTTCATTGCCTCATCATAAACCATTTGAAACAGCAATTGATCTTCATGTATATAGACTTTCAAGTCAATCCTAAATAAGAATGCTTTCGAGAACAAATTCCATATGACAGTTCCGGTCTTGCCACCTGTATTCAACCCTTTTCAGATGGGAAGCCTACTCTTATTCCTTAAACTCGTAAATCCATTATTTCAAAAAATGTCTTCTAGAAACACCCCCTCTCCCTCCCTGAGTGGAGTAGCCAAAGATAGAGTGGGCTAGGTGCAGATGTTGGTAACTGAGTATGGTCACACAATCCATTAAATTCCCCTGGAAGGTAGGTGACGATGTACAGGGAATACATTTAATGTTCGGGAACTTAGGGACAGAGACTGGATAAGCTTTCAGTACCGTCACCCACACAATATGGAAAATTAATGGAAAACTAACTATGTTTAGTATGAACCCGACTAAAAAAAGTAATAAAGAGTTTAGAAATATATTTGTTATGTAGCAAACTTAAAACAATAAAAGAAGTTTTGGGCTGTAATTAAGATGAGTGGGCCATGTCTTTTGAATTGCTATCTAAGACTAGGGACTAGTTATTTCTACTTATTTATTGTCGTGTTTATTTCTACTTTCACCATGATTTGTGGCCCTTACACTATCTGAATACATCATTTCATGGTCTCTTGTTATCTGCTATACGTATCAGTGATAATTGGGGAGGTTGCCAATTTTGTTGCTTATGCCTTTGCCCCTGCTGTTCTTGTTACTCCTCTCGGTGCACTGAGTATTATAGTAAGGTAACTTCTCTCCATTTTTTTTTTCCACAATAGCATTAGTGGTTCTTAACTTTGGTTAATGTAATGGGATAGTGCTGTATTGGCTCACTTCATCTTGAACGAGCGGTTACACAAGCTGGGAATTTTAGGCTGTGTGATGTGCATCTCAGGTTCTATCATTATAGTCATTCATGCACCTCAAGAGCGTGAAATATCTTCTGTTCAGGAAATATGGGATATGGCAACTCAAAAAGGTTTGAAGTAACATTTGCTCTTGGTTTTTCTTTTGTATGTATTTAATTTCTCTTCTTTGTGTTAATCTATAAACTCATTACATTTCAGCTTTTCTGGTTTATGTGGCATCGGTTATAGTGTTGGTATTCATTCTGGCCTTCCATTTTGCACCGAGCTGTGGGCATACGAATGTGCTAGTTTTCACTGGTATTTGTTCTTTGATGGGGTCTCTCACGGTAAGTTTAAACAGATTTTGTAGGAATATCTTTTCGCAGCACTAAAAAATTTACTAGAAAAATGCTTAGTGACTTGGATGAGTGAACTTGACGATGTGAATGTTGTTCAAACTGATTCATTTGCAAATCACATTGTGTTATAAAAAATCATAAGCTAAGAGTCTCCTTTATCTTAATCAATCAACATTCATACTGACTAAGTTGCATCATTTGTGCTTATTATGTCTTACTTTTTTCTTTTGTCTTCAGGTGATGAGTGTGAAAGCCCTCGGAACTTCTCTGAAGCTGACCTTTGAGGGTAAAAATCAGCTAATATACCCAGAGACATGGTTTTTTGTGTTGGTAGTTGCTACTTGTGTTGTCACTCAAATGAATTATCTTAACAAGGTTAGTAGAAGACCAGTACTTGAAGAGTAGACCTATATTGCTATTCTTGATTCTTAGATTTTCTGATAATATTCGAAAATCACAGATAATGTTCCAAAAAAACTGAAGAAGGCATGACATAATAAATGGTTGTTAGTTCTGAAGCAGACCTAGGCAACACCCAAGTCTTTTAAAGAGAGTAAAATTTGGACAACAAAGATTGTTCAGTCGACTAGGTTCCAATAAATTATACTCTTTTGGTATTTATTATGAAGTTTTTCAAGTCTTCGAGAACGTTCTTCATTTTTTTCAACTCATATCTCCTATATTTTATACCATTGAGAAGTTTACCCTGACTTTAGTTGGTCCATGAAAGGCATAATATAGCAGTCCAATCACTAGGTCTTTCGTATTTCTGTATATTAGGATAATCACTTGTAATTTATGGAGTTTATAGAACCCACGCCTACATCTGTCATTTCTGAAGTAGAGTGATTTCCTGACTGTGAAGACCTTTTTTGTTTTCTCCATCTATACTCTTATCTTACTAATTTACTAGCATTAGTGCCTGCGCTCCGCACGGGCCTGATAGTTGAGAGAAAGGACAAAAAGAGTTGAGGTTGAGAATATAATTTTGACTGAAGAAGAGGGCAAAACGGTAAATAAGCATGACAGATAGTAGTTGAGAAAAAGATAAAGTCAAACTTTAGGGGTCAAAGGACAGGCTGAGAAATCGAATTATAATGAGGGGTATAATAGTCCGAAAAGAAATCAGACGGAGCGACACCTCGAAGTGCACCCCTCTTCTATATATTTAGATTTGTTGATTGTTTTACCCCCTTATTTCTCAAAATGATATCCATAGAAAATTCATAGCTGAGCATAGAAGCTGTTCATTATAACTCTTTTTTATTTTTATTTTGTGGTACTGATAGATTTCCAATATTTCAGGCTCTTGACACCTTCAATACTGCAATTGTCTCTCCAATATATTATGTCATGTTCACAACACTCACAATCCTTGCGAGTGTCATTATGTTCAAGGTATTGTAGAACTGAATCTGATTTACGGCAATACTGTATATGACGGAACTCTAGAAATTTTCATAGTTTGATTTGTTTAGTTAGATCCTTGAACAAGCTAAGAATGGGAATCTGACTAAAGCAGATCTATTGTCAGATTACAAATTCCAAAATCAAGTCTGAATAAATTGTTGACAGAAAATTAAGATAATATCCTGTGGTTTCTTATTTGATTCAGGATTGGGATGGGCAAACTGGAGGGAACATTATATCTGATATATGTGGTTTCATTGTTGTGCTTTCTGGAACTGTCTTATTGCACTTGACAAAAGACTTCGAGAGAAGCTCCTCCTTTAGAGGTGATTATCCAAGTTTATCTTTTCCATGAAACCACATTCCAGTACTCGTATCCACTATAGGATGTCCTCCCACCCAATAGTTTTATTTTGTTTAAATGTGTTTTATGCAGGTAGCTATGCACCACTATCTCCAACTCTATCCATCCGACTCCGTGGGGATGAGGAATTATCGAAGCATGACGAGGAAGATGGGGAATCTTCTGAGGATATGTGCGTAAGAGTAAAAGAGTCGTACTAGTTGGCTGTTTCCATCAGATGACCTTATGAATCAACTACCAGGTTCATGATTTGTTAATGGAAAATCCATGAAAGGAGCTCCAGTTCTCATGACCCAAGAGTGTTGATTCGGATTAGTATGGAATCTAGAATAAGGAATGAGGATCCCATGAATGTAATTTTGCAGATTATGGATAACGGTTTGGGGTATAACTGATTTTTCAACTTCCATTCTCACTGAGAAAGGCAAGTGTCATGGTGGGAAACATATGAATTGGCAGAACGGATGATGATGCATACTTATTCCATTCAGTATTGCTGGTTTTGATTGTTGGGGTGCTTAACTGGTTACTTGCTATGGACGATTGCATGGAGAATGGATTGTTGGCTTATCAGATTACTGTACAGTGGCCTTTGTCAAACTTTGTATACAAGAAGCATCCAAACGTTGAGTATTGATTTATTGTAGAAACAGGTTGGTATAGGACTTTCAGCAACGCTTCATTGTTCATATAGATTCAGGTGATAAAAGACGATTGCAGATTATATAACTGCCAGTTGTGGATTTTGGCTAGATTAAGTGCCCCTATTTTTGTCTTAAAATTTAGTTGAACCAATCTGTATTGACATTGCAGTTGATTTATGTTCCTATTGGGTTCATAATGTATACATTTTACTCTGTAGCGTGTCTCAAGTTTGTCAATTAAGAATTTATCTTTTGCGTAAATCCTACCTTTTGTTTCATTCTGTATGGATTAGGACTTCAAGCTGCAAGTGCTTGCAGAAAGTACAACAGTCTGAGGGAAAATAAATGCAGAAAGAAGCTAACAAAAACGCCCGAATCTACACTCCGACCTCGATATGTGCAATTGCAGGACAGAATCACAACATGGGCACTTACAAGTATTTGCTTAGAAAACATTGAGTGTTCATGTCAGTCTGTCTTGATCACTAATAACCACAACAAGTTTCTCCTCCCTTGCATCACTTTATAGTCTATACTCTATACTATTAGTAGACTTGGAGAAATTTTTTGCTCACCGGGATTTTACTCATCACACTCCCCACCCTGCTGAGATCTTTACATGTGGTGTTAAAATCTTGAAAAAAATTGGTTCCATAACTTGTATTTTTGTTGTTGTTGATTTCATGATTTGTCCCCATTTTACAAAACCTGAGTTAGCTTTTAAACATTTTGAATAGTAAAAACTGGCATGGTTGCGAATGGGCATGTGGCTTAGTGGTAGCACCTCTCTCAAAGTGGAGAGGTTGTGTGTACAAAACACATCAACCGCTGATTGATTGATATAGGTGTTTGATACAAGTACGTCACGTAATTTAAAAGGGGTAGGGGTCTCTCAACCCCCCTTGCCAATCACAAAAAACCTGGCCTCTTCCTTGAAAAGACTTGTTACTAAAAATATAATAACCGGCCAGCCAGCTTCACAATTACACATACTGCTCCGGGGAGCAGCTGATATAGAAACTGAAGAGATTAACGCCATAACGGTTCTACGTAAATTACGATAATAACCTTAATCAGAATACCCTTTTCCCTCCAAAAGTATATCTGTTCCCTCTATCTCGCTAGGGTTTACTAGAAACAAATTCTAACTGACGAGTTACAGTGAACGAAGAAACTTCGAAACCCTAACAATGGCGATTCCGATTCCAACCGATTCATTCAAAGTAGGATTTATTGGAGCTGGTAAAATGGCGGAAAGTATAGCTAAAGGAGTGGTGAAATCAGGTGTTTTGCCTGCTTCCAGAATCAGAACTGCTCATGATGCGCTTCATCGTCGTGAAGCTTTTTCTTCTTTCGGAGTTCAAATCTTTGATCGCAATGAACAGGTTAGAGCTCATACCTAAATCGAATCTCTTCTCTCTCCTCTATTGATTGTCAATTGATCTTTGATTCTTGTTCTCAATTTATCAATCATCTCAGAGAAAAAAAAAATTGAAATTTAGCTGTGAAATGTCTTTTCTTTCTGTAGTTTGTATTCAACATAATTGAAATTATCTGTTTGTGGATTTCATTTTGTGTGCTGGTGTACAGGTAGTTGAAGACAGTGACGTGATTATTTTCTCAGTGAAACCACAAGTTGGTAATTTTACTACTCCCTCTTCAATCAAATATTTATGTTAACACTGATGATAGGCATCCATGAGTTTGCTATGTTACCCAAGTTTCTCATGTAATTTGTCAAAGGTTTTTTTTTTTTCTATAATTTGTCTTTCATGAATGCCAAGTTTATAGTTACTGCGCACTCTTACAATTTGGTTTTTTCACAAATTCACAGCCTTTCACATCATAAACCACATAGAAAACTAGATCAGCTTCCAGTATATACAAATGATTCTTAGAAATCCTTATTGAATGGTTGGACCTTAAATGTATGATTCCGAAGTGTTTGTTCTAACAATCAAGTACTCACATTCATATATCATGGGTACCGTTTAATTATTTATGCATATATTACAAGTTTTGAACTGAAAATTGCTGCCATTGCAGTTCAAAAGGTGGTTTCCCAATTAAAGCCTCTGCTTACTGAGAAGAAACTTTTGGTATCTGTTGCTGCTGGAACAAAATTGAGTGATTTGCAGGTATGCATTTTAAAGCTTACTATATTTTTTCAGCCTTTCACTTATGTAGCATCGTAACTGATATCACTTATTAAGAGCTGTTTTTAGAAATAGGCTACTCTCCACATATTTTGGAATGGAAATATCTGTCATGGATAAAAATGAGTACTAAGATAATGGAAATTAAATTGCAAGGTCTAGAATACAAATTTACTCATATTAGCTCCAGATATTATAAGATTGTAATCAAAGAAGCACTATAGTCTCACAAATAGTGAACAACTGAAGATGACTAAGGCATGTTGTGATAGTGTATTGCTACGGTCATCAGATGAGGCCATTGCTCTGAAGGGAGTTTTATTGCTTTTTAGTTCTTTTTGGGTGGGTTGGGATAAGTCCCTCTCTCACCCTGCCACCTGCCCCTTCTTTCTTTGGCCCTTTAATCTTTTTGGGCGGGTTTAGGTGAGTCCCTCTCTCACGCTGCACCATCTTTATTTAGCTATGTAATTTTGCTCATAATTAGAAGTTCTATTTAGCAAATAAAAAATAAAAAATGTGATTCTTGCATGGACAATTTGATAGTCATAAGCTGTTTTATTTTGTTGTTCTTTTTTGGAGAGTTTATCACCACAAATTGTTTATTTTCTGTGAACAAATTGCAAAATCTATACGTAGTTTTGATTGGATGAAAAATCATGAAGTTTTAACATCCGGAAAATGTTGGAAGTATTTGAGGTCTTACTGGTTGTTGACTAGCGAAAGGATTGAAGGCCTGTCCATAGTTTATAGTTCTTTGTTTTACTGAGTTGTGTTTTAACATCTTGTAATACATAAAATCATGCTCTTGTCCAAATTCCACCTTTTTAAAAATCCTAATGAACAATTATGAACTACAAAAGTTATTTACAGTATCCAGATGGAAATTTCCATTACTGCTCTTGAAAGTGCTTTGGCCTGTGATTATACCTGCATGCTTCAGGTCGAAGCCTTTGATAATATTTATGCATACACGTTCATTTGTTTCCTCTTTTTAGGTTAAACATTCGGTTCTTTGATGTAGGAATGGGCAGGTCATGGTCGCTTCATTAGGGTAATGCCCAATACTCCAGCTGCTGTTGGTGAAGCAGCAACAGGTAATACTCATGGTTGTTGTTACTCTTGCTTACTATAAACTGTTACATTCTAGCACTGATGTATTAGTGTGATTTATGAAAGTCAAATTCTACCCTAAAAACTTATAAGGTTAATGTTATTATAATATTGTTATACTTGTTGGTTTAGAGTTAATAACCCCATTGTACTGATTTAACGCCGGAACAAGCTATTGAGTTGTTTCGTTTTTATTACTTACATATGTTGAATGAGAAGTGCCAGAATAATATATGGAGTAGAAGAAAATCACTAGATTATAGGACTGGCCTTTCCACATCCACTGTAATAAAATGTGGGGTAAAGGCCACCAAATCTCATTTCACTCTAGATACCCATGGTCGGCAACTTATCAAGATATATGTTACTTTCAGAATACATGGATTAGGCGAACATTCATATTGGATGCTGATGAGCTGATAATTGCTCCATCTCGCTTGAAGTACCCATGGACATCCATTTGTACCCGATGGAGATAATACTTTGTTGTGAATGTCAAGGCTATTTTGCTTATAGTGGAAACCTAATATTGGGTCAGTTCTTAGAGTTGTATATTTAGTAAATGGTACCAGGATGTGATGGTCTTATGTAATTGCATTTGTCTAGTGATGAGTTTAGGAGAAACTGCTAGTAACGAGGATGGAGATCTAATAGCGAAACTGTTTGGAGCAATTGGCAAAATATGGAGAGCTGATGAGAAACACTTTGATGCAATAACTGGTTTGAGGTATGTGGCTTTTTCTCATGGAGTTTGGGCAGATTTAACATCCTGTAGTTTAAAATATCTTTATACCTGTGAAAGATGTCTCTGCAGTGCCCTGTTCACATTTAAATCAGTTTTACTAAAATCCCCTGTTATTGCTATGATTGTTGAATTTCAGTGGTAGCGGTCCAGCTTATATATTTCTAGCTATAGAGGCTATGGCTGATGGAGGAGTAGCTGCAGGTCTTCCCCGAGACCTTGCACTTGGCCTAGCATCCCAGACAGTAAGTCGCACCTACAGAGTTTAGTCACTGCATGTGGGGAAGTAGTGAATAAAATGTCAATGCATTTATTGGTATTCACAATTGTCTTCATCTTTGTCAAAATATTTTGCTACAGGTTTTGGGAGCAGCATCCATGGTCATCAACTCAGGAAAGCACCCAGGGCAGCTGAAAGATGATGTAGCATCACCTGGAGGTACTACGATTGCTGGTATTCATGAGTTGGAGCGGGGTGGGTTCCGTGGTATATTGATGAATACTGTCGTGGCGGCTGCAAACCGTAGTCGAGAGTTTTCAAAGAGATAGTTGTGCTTTTCAGTGCTTAGTTTAGGAGCTTGCCTGTAGATAGGAACAGGGAATTTAGATAGGTTGAGGTCTGCAACTGTACTGGGAGTCCTGGTGTTGAGGTCTTTGTTCTCATTCATAAACAGTTCAGCTGTTGCTATATACTCATTTATGATAGGTTGAATTTTGTCGGATTATTTTATCATTGTGAATAATATAATTCAAACGCTGACATAACAATGCGTTTTATGATTTAATCAATAATTTTAAAAAATATTGCTGTATGTGCCTATATACTTGTATGCATTCTTGCACATCAATCTTCATTGAACTGCTGGAGCTTCTGACAAAACCTGCATTAAGGGTGTCACTCCGTTCTCTGTGTTTTCAATACAAAATGGGCAACAAAAAAAGTGGGGTCAGACAGAAACAACTCATTTCATGGCATAGTTCCCATCTATTGGAGTATAGATTTTCCACTGCTTTGGCCTTGACATGGCTTAAATCCAAACAAGCACAAGTAACTCGTTAATATAGCAAAGGCAATTCCAGCTTTAATCTAGAAAAAAAAAAGCAATCACTTTTATATCATGAGATGCACATAAGCAATCAAGTTCACTAAATGAAACACAAATGGTAGTATTTTTACAGCAGCTTGTAATATCTAATTGACAAACAGAAGTTTTCTCGTTACAACATAAGATCCTTATGACCACAGAACGCATGTTTCCAGGTTCCAGCTTTTGTACAATTTACTAGTAATATTCTGATAGATCTCCACTATGAGACATACCCCCGAGATGCCCATCTCTCGTCATTCCTCCCAAATGAGTACCCCATCGATGTAATCTCAGTCAGATGCAGAGGATCCGGCTCTATCCCATAATCTGTCAATGGTCTATGCTCAAGAACATCATCGTGGTTTTGCACAAATTCAGGAATCTCAATTTCTCCTTTCTTTATATCTTCCCAAAGGTACTGCAGCCTACTAACATACTTTATCTTCCAATAGACACTGCAGATAAGCAGAATATTAATACACTGAACTTAAATATTAATAATGATAGTAAATTCAACTTAAATTGAAAACAGCACAAGACAAATTAGCAATAACTAACCCTCCACTTAAGAATAACCGACCAAGGGTGGCAAAAAGCAACCGGGACCGAATTCCAGGGTGAATGAAGTACACAACCTGTAGCCTGTCCTTCAACTCAGAGGGAAGCTCCTCATAAATCCATCTCAAGATAGTCACACCAGGAGAATTGTCTTCCTTCTGCACAGTACTGTGCATGTAAACAATGCAAAAGGGCCCTTGTGGAAGCTCAGTGAATATCTTGTGGAAGACATACCTCTTCAACCGTTCGGCACTTACAACAGGAGCTGAACATCAATTAAACAGCACATAATCGCATCAGATAATCACTGAATACCCGAAGAATTTACAAGCTTCAGTTTCATTGTGTGTTTAATTAGTCAATAAAAATTTACAAGCTACAAACAACTAGAGCTGGACAATGCAGAAAATAGTTTCATGAGAAGTACTTGAAAACAAAAACCCCAAATTTCAAAACTCTTGGGTAAAATTCTCAGATCAAAGGTCAAATTCATGAATGCTATTAAGAAAACTTAGCAA
>JABWDY010043890.1:0-16534 GCA_013358455.1 Thalictrum thalictroides | reverse complement strand
AAAAAATAAAAATAAAAAAAATCTGGACTTTCGGGAGCCATCTTTGTATAAAAATAAACGGGGCCCAATTCCCAAAGCTGGAGAAAGGGTTTGCTCGAGAAGTGCAGAGTGGAGACTTGAAAGCACGTCAACATCGACATCCATTCCCGCCCTCGCCCTGAATTGTGAGAGAGACACACACAGAAGGAATGGAAGAAGCAGAAGAGGGTTTTTGCAAAGAAGAAAACGAACCATGGAGAGTCCTCGAGTTCTATAGTGGAATTGGTGGCATGGTTAGATTTCTTTATCTTCTTCTTATCTTTCTAGCTGTTATATTGTAAAAAAGTGTGATTGTATTTTGTTTTACTTTCACTATGTATATAGAGATATTCAATGATGCGAGCTGGAATTGAAGCAACAATGGTAGAAGCATTTGATATTAATGACAAAGCTAATGATGTTTACCAACATAATTTTGGCCATCGTCCTTACCAGGTCAGCTTATATCAATACACTAAATCAGTAATAGTACTATAATTTGGTTTCCGAGAAATGGGTTTCTTTGCGTAGAACTGTAATTTTATTTTCTTGTTCATTTTGGTTAATTGTAGCTTATAAAGCCATCAAAAGTACTAAAATTGAAGTCTTAGGTGTTTAGAGGGGGAATTGGTAATTTCTGAAAACAATTTTCTTACACAAGATTGCAACTTGACAAGATATTGAGAGTTTATCTCCTAGTATAGTTATTATTTGAGATTGAAGAGGAAAGGCTGAAGATGTGAGTGATAGATGCAAGTCTCTACCCTTCTATTCTATGGGAAGGTTTGGAGTCGGACAAACCACTATATCTACTTTGAGGCATTTGATTCTTAACTTTCTAAATATAAATTTGAGATTATAATTAGCTTTTAGAGTAGATTATACGTACTTCCCATCTTATAATAGCTCTCTGATACAAAATAAAACTTTTGGTGCTAGTACTAGCATAAAGCCATAAATTATATCTTGTGGATGTACATATCATTTCCTTTTATCAATCTGTTTTGATATCTTATATATTATGGTTTTTCATTATGTGATTATCTTTGTACCTTAAGAGATATGTTTTTCATTATGGTTTTGATATGTTTTTCATTATATGTAAAATCCTTTCATTATTATGCCATTATGTGTTAAAATCCTGTTTTTTGTTGGTTTGACAAAAGCCCTTTATAGCATGAAATCATACTATAGTGCAATGTCTCTCTATGTTTGGATCCACGTAATTAGGCTTAGCAACAAAAATACCTGAGAGACGTGGAATCCGGCTTGAGGGACTCATCTTCTACTGGGGAAGATTGTGGACTTCTTATTCATTATTATTCTATATCTCTTTTGTCTTTGTTTTCTTTCTTGGACTTGGTTGACATGTTCCTTCAACATTTTTCCCCTTGTCTTGTGAAGTGATTTTTTTTTAATAAAAGCTTTATCTAGCCTAGGGGTGGCAGTTATGGCACGACCCACAAAACCCACCCGAACACGACCTGCAAAATGCCAACACGAACACGACCCGCTATTTGGTTCGTGTCACAACGTGTTGACCCAAAAAATTCACAAAATAAATGGGTCGTGTTCGGGTTGAACAGATAAACACGAAACAACCCATATTCACAACTCTTTCTCTTTCTTCTTCCTTTCTCTCTCATCTGTACGTCAAACTCTTTTTGGGCTATTTCTCTCTCCTCTTTCTTCTCTTTATCTAACAAAGAGAACTAGTTTTTGAGTTTCTGATCTCTCTTATTCTTCACTCTTAGAAGATTCTGATTTTGAGATTTCTTCATTTTGTCAAATTCTTCAACTCAGAAGATTACCAAAATTCGAATAAAACCCAATTATCTATTGTTTAAAGTTTCTATCTGAAATATTCTTTGTTAATGGAGGAAGAGCAAAAGTAGAACACAAATTGCAACATAATATATGAAGATCTGATTGATTTAGAGATCTGATTGATGAAGATATGGAAGAACATGTTATCTGTAGTGTGTCACTTGTGTCGGGTCGTGTAACCCGCAGGTTGCGTTCGTGTCGACCCATTTTGACTTGTTTTCTAATCGGGTTATATTCGTGTCGACCCATTTTGACACAACCCGACACAGATCTGACCCAAACACTACCCGACACGACCCATTGCCACCCTTAATCTAGCCAGTAAGGGAAGTAAAATGTTGATCTTCCAAGTAGTAAAAAATCACCTAAGGCGAGGCTATGGAACCACCGGATCTACTGGAAAATGCAGTGAAGATTGTAGTACTAGCATTCTCCCCAAACTGTTTGTCCTCCCAGGAAAAGGATATAGATTTTACATATGGTCCTCTTCTCATACCTAGTTCTTCTTAAAGAGATAGCATTTTCCATAACTGACAACCACATGAGACGCTAGAGGGCCCACTCTTTGAACTTAGTTAGCCCACACTTTGAAATGTGTATAAAGAATAACACACAGAAACTATAAAAGAATAGTGAAGTGAACACATAAATTAAAATCCTCATTATAAGGAGAAAAACCAGACTTGTGCCAGATCCGATTTGAGAGAGAGTGAGAGACGAAAATGAAAGATTACAGCTATGAGTTTATACACATATGTACTTATGGGTACATGGTCCCCCAGGCTCGAAGTAGCTATCTACATGAGACCTAGGATATAGTGACAGAAGCTATCAGATCCTCACATCAGTACACCCTATCCGAGCTATTCTTACACTCTTTATTTATTTATATTGGCCAAATAGAACTTTTATTAATGAGACCATAGAACTACAAAGCCAAGATGGAATGGTGAGAGAGATCCTCGACCAGGCCATTATAAACAAAATATAAAAAACTGAAAGAGAAATAGCGACAAGAAAGACACATAATCAAACACCCACTAGAGAGTCCCAATTCACAATCACTTGGTCTTTAGGAACTTCATAACCAAGCATCATTTGTATAAACTTTCACCTCAAAGATTCTAAATTTTGGTTTGTAGATTTTGGTCATATGACTGCTGAAACTTTGCTCCAGCTCTCGCCAAACTTTGTAATACATATTTCCTTCTAATGTTCAAATTGTTAAAACCTATGTTAAACTCAGGGTAACATTCAAAATCTTACTGGTGCGGAATTGGACAACTATAAGGCTCATGCTTGGCTCCTTTCTCCGCCCTGTCAACCATATACACGGCAAGGTCCATAATTCCATCCTGGACATCTATTTCATATAAATATTTACAAAACTTAGCATCTTCTTGTAGAGTCATTGGTGATTTATATTATTATAGAGTTTTCATTTTTTAATTGAAAATTTTATAGGTCTGCAGAAGGATTCAGGTGATGCTCGAGCATCTTCTTTTCTCAAGATTCTTGATCTTATACCAGAAATGTCTATGCCACCATACATGCTCTTTATTGAGAACGTTGTCGGGTTTGAGGTCTGTTTCAGAGGCATTTCAACTTGTGCGAGTGTTTCAGTTACATTATCTGAAACATTAAGTTCAGATTAAGTTCTGAATGAAAAGAACTAATAGCCTTTAACTTTTTAAATGAGCAGTTGAGTATACACTCATATATCTTTATTTTTTTTGTGCAGACTTCTGATACTCATAAGAAGATGATTGAGATTTTGGTGAGCACTGGTTTCATAAGACAGGAATACATTTTGACTCCATTACAGTTTGGTGTACCATATTCTAGACCGCGTTATTTTTGCCTGGTAAAGCTTTTAACTGTCTCTCTTGCACATTGTTACACAACTTTATTCGTTGTAGTCATTTAATCATAAGCTTTTATTAAGACATTCTTAGTTAATGCCCCACAATTTTTGAAAATCGTGAATGATCTTGCTCTGAGCCTTTATTGGATAACATAAATAAATAAAAAGTGGGAATAGCACTTTTTACTACTTGATATATCCGTATCTTAGTGGCTCAATAGATAGCTAAAGAGACAAATGAAAGATAATAGATTGTCTTATTTACGCAGTTATTATTGCTTGTGACGTCATAAAGAAACAGTTACTATTTTGTGAGTGATCTGGAAGCGCACCTTGTTCAAGTAGTTGGGTTTTTGCAATGGCTACCACCTCTTACCTTTCAATATATATAAAAATAAGATGAAAAAAGAAAAGAGGAGTTTGGAAGTTGGTAAAAATATGAAGTATGGAAGAGGTTGACAAATGAAGGAATAATAACATTGAAAGTGGTTTATTCCGCAGACACTGCAAACTTAACTGTTGAAATAGGGCATGAGAGTGATTTTGTCTTCTTTCTGCTCAAAAGGAGGTTATTTACATTATGGCAGGACAATGTAGATCTCCTCCCCTCATGAGAACCTCAACTTTAGACCTCTTACAACATGTACACGAGATATTCATGCCCATATGGAAGGCTTTACGCTGCATATCTGCTCAAAAGAATATTCTTTGTTTTTGAAATTTCATCGAATCCTTGTTCCACGAAAAACTTTAAAATAAAAATGCATAGAGTTTAGGGCTCTAGGCGGGTTTAGTGACCTTTCGTACTGCGTTTTCCTTGTCTTTATTGAGGAAGAGTATGTTGTTTAGATATTTATTCCCACATAGGACATGTCCAATGTGGGACTAAGAAACTCAACCATGTCATGCATATTTATTAACATTTCTAGTGCTTTGAATGTAATATATAGCTTTAATAATGTTTTTAGGCAAAAAGGAAACCTTCATCTTTTAAAAATCCACATGTCAACAACCAGCTGCTTTGGACTCCTAGTCCGTTGTTAGAAAATGGTGTTAATGCGTTGATGTTTGACCATGATGAGTCGCATGAAAGATGGAAAGAATGGCTTCAATCTTGTAAACCAATAGAAAGCTTTCTTGAGATCAGAACTTTTAGCTATCAACCAATGAATGCAGAGTGCAATATGTCGGCTTTTGGTTGTGAAACTTTGGAGGAAAGGGATGAAGGCATTGCTTCTGGGAACATTTTTCCGAATGAGTATGCTGTTCCACTGAACTTAATTGAGAGGTGGGGAAGTGCCATGGGTATCCTTTTCTATAATTCGTGTTTGGGATGTACTGAGTAGTTTATATTTTCAATTATCATTCACCTGCTCATTATGAAATATATTCCTCAAAAGTAACACAGATATTGTGTATCCTGATTCAAAACGTTGTTGTTGTTTCACGAAAAGCTATTTCCGTTACGTGAAGGGTACTGGTTCCCTTTTGGCCACAGTTCAAGTAGGATTCTGACTCTGAGATGCTATTATTATATTTAGTTTAAAATTCTTTTTCTATGCAAAAATTGTAACTACTATTTTGAATGGAAGTCGTTTTTCCCCTTATTAGTTGTTGTTGTTGTAACTATCCATTATCTTCTATTCAACTGAGAACAGCCACAGAGGAAAGATAAAGTGTCTTCATTGAAGGAGCAGGGCCTCAGATATTTTACACCTAGGGAGGTAGGTACAGTGAACTTAAGGTTATACCTTGGTTGCATAATTTCCAATGATTTAATAATTTATGACAAATGTATTTCGGTTGATATGTTGATTTCACTATATGTGCAGGTTGCTAATTTGCATACTTTGCCAGAAAATTTTCAGTTTCCCCCACATATAAGTCTAAGACAACAGTAAGTTATATTTTATAGTTTATTTATTTTAAGAACTAGATCTGGTAGTTTTTGGCTTTTAGATTGTGCTAATGATAATAAAGGTTATGAAAGATTCATGTAGAACCTTTCTTATCTTTCCTTCTTGCTCTTTGCTGTCTGTGAAACCAATCCTGCAGTTCAATTAATTAATTAGATAATTATGTTTCCTAACTTGAAGCATGGCCCTTTAGCAAATATCATCTCCAGTACTCCACTTTCACCCGCTCATCTTCCATTTCGTGCTGCTTATGGAACAAACTTCACCCTTATTAGTCATCTCATAAGTTTGAGCCACTTAAGAAAGCATATACTGTATAATGCATCTTTCAATCTATTCTTTATTTCATTATCTAGTACTCTAGTGGGTATCTTTTTCTTCCATTGCATATACAATGGAATTAATATGGCCGAGCTGAACTTTAGACCCAGGAGACTAACGTAACCCACAAATGATCTAAAACACAATAGTGACTGAGCTAAATGATGTCTTTTACTTTAAGCTCCAAGAGAGAATTGATTGTTGGTTTTGTATGTAGATACGCCTTGTTGGGGAACAGTCTAAGCATAGCAGTTGTCGCCTCCTTACTGCACTATCTCTTTGCTGAACCTACATAACTCTGAATGGATGTTGATACTTCAAAAAGACTTATTTATACCAAACAGGCAAACATACTTGATGAGTCCAAACCGCTTCTTCATGACGAAACGGTGAAACCATGATTAACGAGGCACTGGCTAAACCTAATTAATATTATCTGTAACTTATGTAATGTTACATTTTTATAAGTTTTAAGGATTTTAAACAAAGTTCACTAGTTGGTGGTGCCGGCAAACTGCCATATGAGTGCTACAGCATACACTGAAGTACTGTTTTCTTAGTTTAAGCTGCTCTAAAGATACGATTGTATAAGTGGACTACTGTTATTAGGTGCATTAAGTTCCAGACATCACCACCCTCTGAATTCACTGGACTAGAGGCGAATTGTATGTTGTTGACCTGTATGTTGTTGAGCACATCATTTGTCGTGCAGATATTTGTGTGGTCTGTGGTCATATACCTCCAGCTTGTTATTTGAATTATGTATTTGCTGTTAATTCAACAATTTGAAGAACAATTTGAAGGGAAACGTACTCTAAGTCCATTTGTATTGAAGCTGGAGATTTGAAATCATAACTTGCAGAGCAAATATTGAACTGGGTATACAAAATTTACGTGTGGTCATCACTTATACAAATTAAAAGTTTGGTCTCTACTCTTTTTGTTCTGGCACATTATAATCTTCTACTTTCTCTGCCCTTTTGTTTAACAATAGTGGATCATAGCAACAACAAGAAGACCAATGATTTGCCTGCTATACGAAAACTTGCGTATTCATCATGTAAACTTCCATTATGAAACATGATTTCCAAATATATTTATATTCATTACATAGTAATTTTTGTAATTTTGTATTCATTTAAGCTCCCTGAATAACCTAATTGCAATGGCAGAACAGTGTTGGAAGGACACTGATGACTAGTTGAAGTAACTACCTTATAAGCTTAGGACTCAGCCCTGCATAACCACAAGCTATTTATCTTGTAAAGATCAAATTCAGATAACTCAGATCTTGTATACATCAACTTCAATTCAACAATACCAGAACTACATCTATGGTTTATTAGACAGATTAGATACAAGTATACAACAGCTGATCTGGAGACCAAATAATGTCATTTTTTACCATAATAATATGTAAGAATGCAGATGTGGTAGGTATACTTCCGAAAAATTTATATCTTGTCACCTTGTTAGTCATTTAAGGGAATCCTTCCGAAAAATTGCTTCCTTAGCACCTGCCTCAACTAATAAGCAGAGATCTCGAAAGTCTGTCACAATGTCAGGACTTGAAACTGCATTGACTTCATTAACCAATTAGCTTCTGCTTCAGGCTTCTAGATTTTTGAGATTGGCCTTGATCTTCCTCAAACTTTCTCCGTAATCCTTTCAAATCTTCTTCTCTCACCAAACCATTCATCCTGCGATTTAATTCATATGCTTCACCCATTTTCCTCTTACAGTCTTTACTTGCAAAAGCATGGTCAACCACTGAAATAACACACAGAAAGTGGATTGAAAGTGAACACTGAAATATACATGGGTGGCCCAACTGTTAAGCTGCGCTCAATTAAGAAAACAATTAGCTGGCTAGTTGGCTACTCAATTAGTACTACTAAACAGCACCCTCTGAATCAAGAGATGTACAAGCCACCCAAATGTTTAAACATACAGATATCTATCATTAGACTTCTGACCTGGTTTTGGATAATCTCTTCCAATTAAGCATTTTGCTTTATTTTGAACACTTATTGGTGCAGTCCACGGCTCATATATATACTCCTTAGGCATATCTGATACAAGGTCAGAGGCGGTTATAAACTCTATTGTAACATGATACTCAAATATTTCCAGACTAAGCAAATAAAGTTAGATTTCTGCTGGAGGCGGTTGCAAACCTTTTAGTGCTGGAAGAAAATGTCGAATATAAACCCCACTAGGATCATATTTCTTTCCAAATGAGATGGGGGAATAGATGCGATTATACTGATGACAAAGTTCAAATATGATTGCAATATATCAGTCTGAGACTACATATTGTTTACCCTGTGTATGTGTGAAGTAATTGTTCAGATGATCTCCCAGCCTAAAAAAGAACAATAAAAAAATAGCACCATCAAAAAAGTATGTCCATACCTGGTAAAAAAATGATGAACAAGAGAGCCACATCCAGTTCCCATTATTAATTGCCCAATCTGAATCAATCAGCAGTCTATCAAAAACATCACGCCCTTTTTCCCAGTGAACAAACTATAAGCAGGAAAATGTAATATTAAGAGAGAATACAAAAACCGATAAAAAGAAGCCAGGAAGGTATTCACAGAAAAAGAGCGTTAGCTATCAAGAGAATATACCAAATCACCACGAGTTAGGAAACACGCAACAGAATGCCGTGCAAGGTGGTGCATCCAACCCCACTGCCGAAGCTATCATATGAAACATAAACTGGCTTGAAATATGTTGTTTAACAATTGACCATTGAAATATAACAACTGCATGCGTGCACTTTTTGCATCAATTGGACAAACTCTGCTACCAATGTATAGCTTACTGATAAAAAGGGGAGACCTAACATATCAAACCTGGACCATGATGGCATCAATCCAAGGATATCCTGTCCGAGCCTCTCTCCAAGCAATGAGCAATTCATCATTATCATCCCATGGGATCTACAATACCACGCAATAATTTAAATATTTTAGTTTCAAACAAAAAACTAGAATTCAACTAGACATGTAAATATGTGTGAACTTATGCAGATGATCAGTTAGACTGCCATAACAAAATGGTGAACCTGCTAAAGTTTCCCCAGTTGCTCTTTTCAAAGTAACTAAAACATGACTGGTAGAAAACGACCAAGTTTGGTTCTTGTTTGTTTGTACCCCAAATTCAGGACCAATTCAATAAAAAGATTGTAGGCCCAATCCGACGAGTAACAACCCGACACAGTACAACCAGCTCTCAGTAGACCCGAGACGGTTGAGAAGAGTTGGGGAGCCCAAGTCGGCCCATATCATCACAAGGCTGAAGGCGCAGCAAGCTTTTAGACCCTTCCGCTTGGACCTGAGTCCAACCGCCAAGACGGGCATATCCCCAAAGGAAGCCCGAGCTCATTGAGAGAGCGGTTAGGTGATTCAGCCCACTGTACCAACATCCATGCATGGGAAGCAAGGAGTTTTCATTCTCCTTAGTTTCCTCTTAGCTTGGCCGACAAGCAGAGGTCTTGGAGGACAATCCAAGAGACCTAAACCCGCGATAGGACTCTAAGGCCGGAAGAAGACTAGATTCCTTCCTTCGCCTATAAATAGAGCTGCTCAACTACCTTTCTAAACTAAGAAATAGGGATTGATCCCACTACATAAGTAGTCTCATCGGTGCAACCCCCTTTTCTTCAACAATCATCACCCCCCTCCCAATCATCGACAACCAGTTGAGCTTGTTAGGTAGATTTTTTCCCTGACAGTTCTATATATTTGGTAGAATAATCGCAAGCATATTTTCTTTTAGTCTTTGTTTTTATTGTTGGACATGATAGAGACAGAGCTAAGGTATATGAGTATATCAAACTAAATTCTCCAATGCATGGCAGGAAAGATTTAAAACACCAAATGGATATGTTGATAAGTTGATTTATACATGCTAAAAGTGCATATTACTTTGCCTTTTTAATGCATATATTAGCTATTTTAGGCTACAATATACCCAATTACCACATCTTAGCAGACAAAAAACTGTATACACCAGAAGATTAATAAAAACTGTTGCTTACAGTTACCTGTTTGCATATTTTATTACCCTTCATCTGATCAAAATTAGGAGTCCCATAGGCAACAGTGTAGTAAAAGTCTCGCCAAAGTAGCTGCAAAGAAGCCAAGATCTGAGAAAGTTGCAGTAAAAAATATCAGAAGACAACTGGTGAACTAACCTGTCCATTAAGTGAAACTGGTGGCGATGTATGCTTTTTCATGTTCTTATAAATACCTTGAACGCATTGGTAAAAATATCTGGATGAGAGGCAACCAAACTACCACGGGAAAAAAATAATAAGAAAAATCGATTAACTTTCCTGAATTTCAAACAAAAAGTACAAGGCAATGTCGCGAGAGAATTTAAATTCCAAGTAGTCTTCCATACTATAACTAAGTTTCAGACTATTATTTCTTTTCTACTCACTTTCAAATATGGTGATAAAACAGTTGTTGCAGGTTTCAGGAATGCTGACGGATCGCCTTTTGGTTTCTCAAAGCTTGCTACCCATTCCTGCATCATATAGAGTAAAAAACCAAGGACAGTACCCAAAGGCGTTGCTTTAAAAACAAAATAGGCAATGGATTTTGTGTGTTCAATTTAGTAGCTGAGCAAATAGCAAGGACACATAAGAGATGCCTTTACTAGGTTCCATCCACTTCCTGAATTAATCCTCAAATTAGTTACGGAATCCACTTTGGTACACACTTATACAACATATACAGAGTAGAAAAAGTGATGGGCAAGAAAGAACGAAAAACAAATAAAACAGTAAAGCTGATGAAATTGACAAGTTGAAGGAAAATATTCAGCAAGAATATAAAAACAAAAGATAATGTCTGGATTTTTTACCAAAGGCCAAGGCAGATAATATAAAAACAAAAGATACTGGAATACACATCTACTTACATTATAACATGATGAAAATAACCCATGGCAAAAACCATGGTGGATAAACAAAGTACAGTTAAAAACCGCACTAACCAATGTCTGGTTTTTCAAATTCAAAAGAAGAAAAACAGGTGAACATACCCGGTCCTGATTGCCATGTAAGGACAGGATAAAATTCTCTTATCACAACAGATAAGTTTAAGAAAATCAAATTGTAGTCATGAAAAACATCATCTCTCCAAAAATAGACTTAGGAGTGGGTGTGAACGAATCGAAAAGCATCATTGGCTCACGAGTGGTTGTGAGGAAAATATTCACTTTGCCATTTTTATCGACCAGCTACTGTTAACCTCAAAATTAGGGAATATTGAGTAAAATGAAATGCAGTTGATCAATCAGTACGAAAGGAACTTGTCGTATAAAATAGATTATAAAGAAAACTGTAAGCACCTTGTCAATAAGTGATTCTTTCAACCTCTTTAATGCTTCTGACTCACCCCCTTTAAAAGGCGTGAATTCTTCCTGAAAGACAAAAAAATCCTGATAAAGGATTTGAAATATATTATCTATTTTCCTGGGAACATGAGGATTGGTAGCATAAAACCTGCGATATGTCTCCATAGCCAAGTTCTTCAACTGTTGGAACTCTTAAAATCTCATAATCTCCAGTAACACCCACTGGGGGAAGGAAAGAACTTGCTGATGCGAGTGGAGATGAGGGCGTTCCAGCGAGTTTTAAAAATGATTGATAAGTCAAAGGTGGTTTTCCCGCATTCTGTTGGAGAAACATCAATGCCAGAACCACAGTTTCTATCAGAATTTAGTTGAATAGTAATACTAAAGAATAAATAAAACCAAAGAAGCAAATCCAGATATTATAACTGATATTAAGTCTCAAAAACATTGCAGGTAAATTAAGATGGAATAACATATATAAAAGGTCCACTGAGTACCTTTTGTATGATATCTGCTGGATTGAAAAGGGTATGGCTGACAGGGGAGTAAACTTCAATACCAGCAGAAGAGGCATAATCCTGCAAATGTAATAACAGATTATCAAAACCTGTTACGCCTGTCTTGGACATTTTCTTCAAAAAAAGAATGTAGCATGAAATATATTCATCTCACTGCAATAAGAAACCCTTGACCTTGATTCTTTTGTCTAAAGACTGATAATATGGTTCGGTGTCAAATTCAAAGCATAGCTTCTTCACATCCCACTGCAACAAATAATAAAAACAAGAATTCAAGTAAAGCATCAAACGATGACCATTCCAAACTAAAACAACTAGAGCTCATCATTATCATTAACTGTGCCTTATCCAAATAACTGAAGTTAGTCAGCATTGTGATCAAGCTTTGCACATTTATTTTGAAGGCTTTAAACACGTCTTATTTGGAAATCTTGACTTTTATTATTTTTGATATACTTTCTTGTTTCGACTTTATCAAAGTTCTAAGACATCCCTTGCCCACAAAGTCATAAACAAAATGTAGGAAAAAGAAGATAGATAATTCAGTAGCTCCCTAAGTCCAACGTTACACTAAACATGGGCAAAGAAGTTGCTCGAATCGAGAATGAAATAAAGGAAGCTCCATCACAGCCTTCTCTTGGGCGAAAGAAAATCCCTAAAATGCTTTCCCTGCTTAAATGTATTCTTTCCTAATTTCAGGGAATCTATAATCTCGTTTCCCTAATGTATTGTTCTTTGGCCTTCATTGGTCTCAATTGAAAATCAGGACCTACC
Source organism: Thalictrum thalictroides (assembly GCA_013358455.1). Taxonomy (NCBI): domain Eukaryota; kingdom Viridiplantae; phylum Streptophyta; class Magnoliopsida; order Ranunculales; family Ranunculaceae; genus Thalictrum; species Thalictrum thalictroides. The sequence continues at coordinate 3,923 of JABWDY010043890.1, read as the reverse complement.
GAAAAGGAATTTTAGGCCTCAATTTACGTTCGGGCCCTGATTTTATTGATTCTTTTCAGGACAGTTATATTTTTTCTTTTCCACTAAAAACACAAACTGCTCTAGAAAAACAAAGAATATCTTTGTTTGGCTTAATCATCTTTCATCCTTGTCCGGGTTTCCAACAAGTATGGGCAGTATTTATACAAAATTCAGTAGCTCCCCAAGTCCAAGGTTACACTAATCATGGCCAAAGAAGTCGCTCAAATTGGGAATGAAATAAAGGAAGCTCCATCCTAGCTTTCTCTTGGACGAAAGAAAATCCCTAAAATGCTTTCAGTAATTAAATGTTCTCTTTTGCAATTTCAAGCCATCTATAATCTTGTTTCCCTAATGTATTGTTCTTTGGCCTTACACTGCGCAATTCCAAACTATCACAATAGCTTCTAACATGTTCAACTACCATTTTAAATTACACTAAGCAAACTCAGGTATACTACATTACTATTACTACTACTACAGCAAATACTACTAAATTAAATCCCAAATCGCGTTCTTGCATAAACACAAACCCAGTATAAAACAAGGAGAAGCAATACAGCGCAAGGAAAGACACTTAATTGACCGTTATTGCATTTAAAAGCTATATTTTCTAATTTCAAGTTTCAAGAAGAAGAGATTAAAAGTGTTACCTGTTTCAACAATCGAATTACAACTTCAACAGGTTCTCCTTTGAACACCAGCAATCTTGAACCAAGCTTCTGTAAACTAGAATCAAGATCAACTAGACTTTCAAGGAAGAACTTAATTCGATTCAAACCGGCTCGAGAAGAACCAGGAGAAAAAGCTGTCGGATCTGACTGAAGGTAATGTGGATCCAGAACAAAAACCGGGTAAAGATGTTTGGAATCCTTGCAAGCGTATTCTAAAGCAGGATTGTCGTGGATTCTTAAACCTTTGCGAAACCAGAGAAGGGAGTTGTTTGAAGCCATCGATGGTGGAGTTGCAGAGAAATGGGGGAAGAGAGAAGGTGAAGAGAGAGAAAGAGAAGATCGCATTCAAAAGCAGAGAAGAGAACGAGAGAGAAAATGAGTGATCGGTTAGATGCCACGTTTTCGCTGTAAAGAGGGAGACGTGTTGTTTATAATGGCGGGAAGTTAGATCGGAGTACTTGAAATTGGTGGGAAACCCAATATCTTTTTATAAAAAAAAAAACGGACTTACATACTACAGTAATTAAAAGTTACCTTCTTGGCTTCCTTACAACACACTCTTGAGTCTTGAGTAGACCTGCAAATTGGGCCGGGGCGGGCTAGCCAGGCCCTAAAATATAAAATTTATATTTTTATTTAAGTAGTATAGGGTTATTTAGTTTTTGGTTCCTCTAAAATATATCTAATGAGTCTTTGGTCCAAAAGGATGGGTAGTATGGATATTATGTAAAAAATAGATGGGTTGACTCCAATCAAAGGTTTGACTAGCGGTCAAGTAACAGAAGTAGGACCAAAAGCTCATTACACATTATTTTTGGACTAAACGCTCATTGTAAATGTTCTACAGGGACCAAAAGCTAAATCCCCCTTTAGATTAAAAAAAGAACATCATTGGAAATGGCTTTTTAGAAAAGGACAATTCAATGATTGTTGGTGGGGAAAAAAAATTGTTATGGCTAAAATTAAATGGAAAAGAAACACCAGTGCACCTTAAAAACCAATGCATAAAATGACATGAGAGTTTAATCCAAGAATTTTATTCTCTCTAAAAATAATTAAACATTAAGATAGACAATGAATGGGTTGTCAAGGAGAAAAGCTTTGTGTGTAGTTCTAATCAAAACCTAAACCAATGACTATTTGAGCAAAAAAGAGCAATTAGTATGTATTATATTTTGAAGCAGGAACAAATTTTCTTTAGAGGACCATTAGTTGACAACATTGAGCTTCTTTTGGTTCAACCAAGATGGAGATATAAGAGAAAATAAAAGTTGGTTGCCAAATATCATAGTTAGTAAGAATATCTATGATCATAATGCACGCTAATAACCATAAGTAGTTTAATATGGAGCTGATCTATGATTAAATGCATGTTGATAATGATGAAGTGTAAATTATGAGCAGTCCCAACAATAATTAGGACATTTATACAAATATTACAATATATGGAGTATGAGTAATAAAAAGTGGTTTGTACTATATGTACACCCCATAAAAAATTATGATTTAATCAAGAAATAAAAATTAGATCTATTTTGAAGTGGTTTTCATCTATATCAAATTTTTTTGTTGAAGTAAAAAAGAACATCTTGATTGTTGATGTTGAAATCTGAGTTTTTTTTGTTCCCAACAGATTTTTTCACCAATGTTCGTGTCAAACTACACGTAGTTGAAAGAAAATTTGACTGAAACTAATTAACACTTAAAATAAATTAATTGATTTAGATCGGAAGCTTAATAAGCTCAATAAGTGAATTCTGGAAAATCTTTAATAAAAAGGAAATTTTTTAATGTACATTGCCTAAGTCCAAGCAAATTTGAGCTATAGTTTTTTGCAATGATAGTTTGAAAAACAACCATTACATATAATTGTAAGAGGAGCATATGTTTTATGTTCTTCACCATTTGTCTTGAATAATACACCTTTGACAATCCCATTTTCTTCTAGTACGGATGTTACAGCTTCATGCTAGAGACGGACACTGGAGAGGAAATGAATGCAAAGTTAGAATAAAATGTGACCAGCTAAAAGTTAAAAATTGAAATTATAGATGTGATCTTAAGAGTTACTAGGTGACAGTGCTTTGAAGGAATCAATCTACAGCACAAAAGCGAACTCCAATTTGTAGTCTGACAAGGTATGTTGGTCCTTAACATCTTCTGGTTTGTTCACTATTAATTCAGCCTATAAAGCTTTGCACACACCAGGTCCTAAGGTGCCATGGAGAAGATTGATATGGTGTAAGTTGGTTAGGCCTAGCCATGCTTTCACATGCTGGCAACTTTTTGCTGGGAATCTACCAACTCAGGATAGACTAATGCAGATGAAAGTGTTACCTGTACCACAATGTTGTTTATGTCACCAACACAGAGAGAACTCCAAGAATATGCTTTTTTGAGTGTTCCTACTCTAAAATTGTATGGGATGGAGTGAAATCCTTACTTGGTATTGTGACAGATACCATATCATCAAACTGGGAATGGAAGAGTATGTTTAAGCTGTGCAGAACTCGATGCAGTCTATCTGAAATTATAGCTACATACACTTGTGCAGCAGTGAGGTTTATCTGGATTGAAAGAAACAATAGAAGATTCAACAATGTCAGCCAGACTGCAACAGTGGTCAGGGATAGACTGCTGAAGGAGATCAAGATCTACTTATAAACCCAATTGACTATGGTTAAAGAAAACTTGCAGCTGAGGGATTGTGTGGAGAAGATTGGGTTGGTGTTGGACTACAAGCAGAAGGATGCAGTACATTGTTCTTGGGAGAAGCCAAAAAGAGAAGTGTTCGAGATTAATACAGATATGGTGGCATGATAAGGGATAGTGAAGGCAATATGGTTGTTGGTTTCAGTTGTGCAAGCTCAATTAAATCAATAATGTTCCAGGAGCTGCAAGCAATTCTTAAAGGACTGGTGGGTGCTAGCTTCATGAGACTTCAGCTGATTCACTCAGAGCTATTCAATGCATTTTAAAAAAAGAGAAACCACAATGGTTTTGTGAGGATATGGTTGCTGAGATTCAGATGAGAGCTCAAGGTTTCCAGATAGCTGAATTCAAGCATAACTTCAGGGAAACAAATAGAGCAACAGATTACTTGGCAGGACAGCTACGGTAGTTGATTTTTGTAATTTCTTTGTTAACCCTGTTGATGAAAAACTTGTTGTAATCCTCAAGGAGGATAGTGATGGAAAACAGGTGGGGGTCTGCCTAACCCCAGCTCACTTT
>JABWDY010043871.1:8528-24394 GCA_013358455.1 Thalictrum thalictroides | reverse complement strand
AATATACCAACCTCCCAATTCCAACACACGCCAGATAAATACCACACAATATTCCGGTTTTTCAAAAACCGGATATCCAGCTTTATTCAGAATTTTCAACTATGCTAACTATGCTAACGAGTACTGATAGATTTTTACCTGTTATTAGGTTATCATTTCTTCTCCAAACATATGGACATATGGTACCTTCACCTTCTTCACCAAGGTTACACCATTGCGTTGCAATGCCAATATCTACAATGACTTCATCCAAAAAGGTTGTTGTCGACATGAAAATTTTCTTAACATTGATTTTTATATAGGTGCACATGTAATCCTCGTCTCGAAGAGGAGGATGGGCAGATTCTGAATACCCAATAGGCCAATTCCTTTACGAGATGTAGGAAAGATCAGGAATACAAGACTAGACAGAAATCCGATGCCAAGAGGTAGATTCACCAACAGTTCCTTCACATAATGAAGTCGATATTTTAAAGTTGCCCAGTTCATCTGCATCGATCCATAACACACAAGAAACACCAAACAAGAGAAAATTGCATGAATGAAGTCGATATTCTAACCTTCTTAGCTGCTGTCCTAGTTGAAGATGTACAAGCCTTTTAATGCGACAATGCCACAGTAGACTTTCTTATCTGAGCCTATAAAACTATCAGTGAAGGAGTAGAAGCAACATGAGACTATGAGAGTGACCATAACCCTATGAGAAAGCCTGGTGAGGTACTTGTTTGCATAATAGCAAGTACCACGGTTAGTGAAAGAGGGGGACCATGCTTGATACCTGGGTTGATGATCGACGTAATTCCTTGGCTGGGGGAATAGAAATTGAGGAAGATTCAGCCATATGAGAGACATAGAGGGTGACTTCTGATGGATATTTGCTCCCATCTGTATTGTTGAGATCCATTTGAGTAGCAACTTACGAGTACTGAATTACTGAACTTTCAAGAAACGCATCCAACTTTTTGGGTCTAAGTAAACAGCAAAGATGCGAAAAGTCATTGACCTTGTCATTAGTGATTTACCCATACAACAATTGCCTTTTCTGATTGCAAAAGGCAGAATAATTTGGACTTTTGCCTTGCTTTCTGATATTACTTACTGTAAAAATGTTCAGTTTCTCCCACTTAAAATGGTACACTCAAGTATGGGATACATCTACAAGTTCAAGGGATTGTAAAATACTAAAATGTGCCACCATTGTTTAATAGGATACTGAGGGATTGAAGGTGCCAACTCAGACATTTGGCTAGTTTTACGTCCATTTTCACTTCAAGATATCACCTGGGGTAAAGAGGTTTAACAAAATTTATTCTGAGATCATCCAAACAGGGACTGACCATTGCTAAAAAAGATTACCTGCAAAACTTTATATTTTTTGAGTTTTGATGTTATTACGCTGACTTACAATACTACAAGTCTACAACGGATAAATTAATTGCTTACTCAACTAGGAGACATACCTTCTCCTTCGCTTTTCTGTAGGCAACATGGGTTAGGCAGATCCCAAGATCATCTGACAGAAGAACGCCTTGTACCACCATAGCTACGGAGACTCAATTGAATGGATGGATCATATATGTAGGCCTTTAAGAACAGAACCTCCTATAGGAAATTTCTCTGTATGTTCCCTCCGGAGAATCGGGAAGTTAACCCTTTGACCATGTTTTCTGCATCAAGATTGACATTCTGTCGCCCCGCTGTCAAGTCCTTCTCACGATCCCAAGGCTTCCAGGGGTGTTGCCCTACCCATTCTTCTTTCTTTTTCTCTTGTTTGGACTTCTTCTTCGAATGTTTAGTTAAGTCTTCTTGGTGCTTCTCCACCAATGATTTAGAACGTTTGGTACGATTGTATTGGTCCACCAAAACTGCATCTGAATTGGTTCTTTTCTTTTCCTCATTGGAAGCAAGTGCTGCAGCTTCATTGTAAGCCTCTAAATAACTGCAATAGAAAGCAAATTAAGTAATTCAAATAGGCCATGCTATAGTAATGAATCCAATAAAAAAACGTACAAGGAAAAGAACAATTTTTGACAAAAGTGTAATACTCACTTCATTTTTGCTTTCTGAGTTTTGTCTTCTGGAGTGTCTGTCCAAGCACTTGTATCGCCTCGACCTTCTTTAGTGGTCCGACTAAAAGCTGTAGTGGAATGCATTGACACACCACCTGCCTGTAATAAGTAATAACGAATGAAGAACATTAATTGCCACAAAAATTATTACGTTGGACCAAAAAAAAAATCTAAAGCCCTGAGAAAATGAACGAAAACATATGCAAGCAGGATGGCTATTATACAGAACTAAGTGAGATTCACTAAATGCTGTATTGTAGTACGTACTTTTCTTTCCGGAGGAAGCGTAGTCATCCACTCCTCTCTCTTTTGTGGTAATTTCGTTTCTGCTAAAAGCTCATCATCACCTTCCATAGAAATACCTGCAATTTTAATATAGAAGTCAGACTATGGTCTTTCAAGAAGACAAGCACTAGTGATACCTGTTCATCAAATCCCATCATAATGCAGGAAAAAAAGAGCTCAAACTCAACCAGACCCGAAATACAGAAGATGTGAACACTGCATAGAAATGAAGCATTGGCAACTAGAGAAAATAATGGATTGATTGATAAAACAAGTAGCCAATAGCCATCTATAGATAAGAAAATGTCAAAATGGTGAGTGGTGACATATCAATGCAATGAGCTGGCCTAATTGTTTATATGAAACATGTCTTACAATTTGATCGGGCTGATGGGTCAAATCCATTTCAATCACTCAAGAGTCAAGACAGAATCTATCAGGAACATCCATCTTGACCTATCCATTCGTTACGAAAATTAGTTACCCCAAGGTACGTTTTATCCAAGGATTGCGTGGAAATCCTTTCTACATGTGTTCGCCCAAATTTCACATATAATCTATCTTTTTAAATCTCGTGGTTCCATTATTGATCCCTTCTGGCCAGCAAGTAGTTATATGTATCTACATTTAGCAATCATCACTCAACCCTTTGCAAACATCTATAACTATAATTAGAGGAAAAGAACGCGTAAGGGATGCCCTTGGTGGAGTGTAACTGGTAGTAGCAAGAAAGCGTCAAGTGTCGTAGTTTTTGAGCCAGTTTGGTTTTCATCTAACTGATGATACCATTTTTCACATGTGGCAAAGGTGATTCCTGCTTTAGCATAGAGTTCAAGTTTAGAACTACTTCAAATCGTCACCTACTTATTTTCCTAATCTAACATAACCAAAAACCCCACCATAAAGAGCATAAATCGAATCCCGCTAAAATACCAGAATCAAGTGTAGCCAGCATGCTGTAATGTTACAAGGAATAACTATTGAAGGTTGACCAACAAGCTAGCACACCTTGCAATCTTCTCCATTGTGCGGCTTCACGCATTGCTTTCAACTCAGCCTAGAGCATGAAAGAAAATGTCAGTCAAATTAAAAAACGAAAGAACACAAGTATACACTCTGGCAAGACAGTCACTGTAGATCTCATTCCCATAATTTTCTTTCTTTCTTATACATTTTTCACTTTATTCTTATTCCATTTTTTAATATAAGTCGTATCATATCCATCACAGATGTGAGAAATAAATTGAGTCAGTCTTACATTCACCTGAACAGTTTGTTTCTTCTATTTTACTAAGGTGAATATCGCTTGACAAGTATTCAACACAATAATAATAACAATTTCTCAGAAAAGAAATGCTGCAATCAAATGAAGAAAACCAGAGGAACTAAAGATAACAAGAGCAATGTACCTTGAATGCCTCTTGCTCCTCCTTGAGTCGAATTTTATCATCCATTGCTTTTCGCTGAAAAGGTTAACAGGAAATATAAAACACCGTATAATTCTTAACAATTCGTTGAAGTAAAAAATGAATCAATATGATAAGTATCATACTAATGGAATGGTTATATTAAAAAGTTCCAAGGTCTAGAAAATGTTTTCGTATTCATATTCGAAAATGTAGAGTGTTTTAACTTTAAACCAACTAATTTGGTGTGTTTATGAGCTTCAAGTACTCCTCATGCCACCATTTAGGAGTTCAAACTCCTCCAACTCCTAAAATCCTGGAGCTGAAAGCAATATTTACTAAGGCTCTAGTCATCTTAGTCCAAAATGTAAGTATAAGATAACTTAAGACTCCCAAGACAGTCCCAAGTCTTAGATGTTAGTTTCAACACAACCTAACTCAACGATTAACATCTACGGATCTATCTTTTTAATGCAGAAATTTAGAATCCTGGGTAGGTCTAGATGGGGCCCACTTATGCTACCTCTTTAAGAATATAAGCTTAAGGTAGAGCTTTTTCAAACTCACTCCTCCCATTAAGATATATATTCCCACCTACACAGTACACTCATTCAATACCATAATATAATGGAAGCTTACATTTATTCAAATTCTTCAACATATTTCATGAACTCTTGAAGGAAAGGTAAAATACACACATGGCAAAGCAAGAGTGTACTATTAGATGAAGAGATTCATTGGAACGGTGATCTGTGCAGTTAATTGATAAATTTACGTATGTGAGAACACTAGAACTGATATCAGGTATATAATCCTAATAACACGTTTTATCAATATTCTCTACTGCAAATTAACAATCAACTCATATACTCTATTAAAACAGCTCTGTCTACGGCAACACAAAAAGTGTAACCATCTACTAATTGGACTCTACTTGGGTGATTGGGTCTCAAGAAGTTAAAAATACAAATAAAAAATAAAGGGTGGACTCCTAGACTAGTCATGGATCACCTTATCAGGATCTTGTAATTCTTTAAAAGCTTTGTTTAATATGACAAATGCTTGATGGGCCTGCGGATGAGAGCATTTGTCTGGATGCACCATAAGGGACAGCTTCCAATACCTGGACAGATAGTATGACAAGAGTATCAATGAAAGATTTATCAAAAACTAGAACACAAAAGGGAAAAACAGTACTATCGATGGGCTTATAAAATGCAATAAGCAAAAACACCTAAAAATAACTAACAAAAACATAAAAATAAACTTGTCATTTCAGTCATCATCATTATCATGATTATCAATTAACTTTTACGGGTTTTTTGTAACTATACCTTTTCTTGATGTTATCAGCAGCCATGTTTCTATTTACTCCAAGCACATCATATGGACTTCCAATCTCAGCTTCCATAATTTTTGTCACCTAATTAAATAAATAAAGAAAATAAATTAGAATATTGAAAATTGGGAAAAAGGGTAAAGGAGCTAATGTTTCCATACTATTACTTTGGCACGCTATCCTAGTTAGGTACATTGGTGTTTGTTACTTGGCACAAAAATATGTTGTAAGAATTAACATCACTTTCATGCTAAAACTGCAATGGTTTTGGGTGATCGCAATCGTAGTTGCACGTAGTAGCAACAGTTGATCCTTGCCGTAATATCATGCTACATTTAATATGTTTTTGGGTGAGCACAAAATGTAAATCAGCATAGCTTCAGTGATCCTTGCTGACAATACTCAATACGAGAACTACACTGTTTGTTGAGTTGTTGACCAACAAACATGAGAAAAAGTTGCATACTTTCTTTTGTTGACAGTGTACAAAAGACAGATATCAATACCTCTTCAAAACGCTCAGCCTCATTTGCTGATGCAGCTTCAGCAGCCACAGCGGGTGGTGGAGGACCAATAAATAAATCATCATCCATCTCAAACTCAGCTTGCCTATAATTACATGACAAAGAAAGGTTCACCAAAAAAGTTAAAATAAATCACAATAATCGCATGCAAATAAAAAATTTGATATAAAAATATGTTTTCATGTACACAAATTATAGTAATCATGTCTTTGGAACAATTGTGTCTATGTCCTTAATCAGAGTGGAGCACAGGGAAAATAAAAAAAATCTCCAAAATTAGTACCTTAGCTCAGCCTCAGCTTCTGTTAATTTTGCTGCTGCAGCTAGTAACTCAGATGATGGCATTTCAGGACCAATCACCCTACAGAAACCATTATACATGTATTGCAACTTCGAACAACTAAAAGGGATACGAAAAAACTACACTGAACTGAGTAAAAAATGTGATTCACACACCTCCTTCTTGGAGCAGAATCATCCTTAACAAAATGGCTTCCATCATTCTCATTTATTGTTTGTTTATGTTCTTCATTTGATGGTACAGGCTGTACACAGCTTGGTGAATCAGAATGAGAAAGCTTTTGTTCTCTAGGCCTTTCATACAAGGATATCATGGGTCCAATAACCTCCAAAGTAGGACAAACTTCTGGGGGCAATAGATATATCCCAACGTCACTTTCTTTAAGGTTCAAGGAAAGGAAGAGATTCCTCAATTGTTTAACAAAAGTTCTATCAGATATTCCCCTCGTGTCAACAGCTTGTCCATCATCAATCATTTGCAGTAGCTTCAGGACAAATCAAAACAGTATAAAAAACACAAATTGATAGAATACATCTACATGTGTTATGTATTTATGATCTATATGTAAGAAAGACACATGCTTGTGGCTACAGTGGAAACATCACTAATTTACCAATTTACAAAAGAACATAAAAGCTTCTACGAGATCAAATACCATAAGTGATTTAGTAAAAGAGTTGTACAATACCAGTTTCAAATCATCTACTACATCAGGAAATTTTTTCAAAATGCTGCGAAAGATGGTGTCCGGTTTGTTTTCAGATCTTGCCATCTCTGGTTTCTCATCGTCAGACAAACTAGAATCATCTTCATCAATGTCCCTCTTTTTCCTACGTGATCTATGTTTATCTTCTTTCGATCTCCTTTTCTCTTTCCTCTTGTCACGTTTTTCACACTTCTCCGTCTTCTCCTTTCTAGAACCTTTACTGCTCTTTTTATATTTGTCATCTCTAGATTTGCGACGTCTTGATCTCCTCTCCAAACTTGTTTCACTATCAGAACTAGAATATGAAGACGATGAACTATCATCCGTTTCCGTCAAATACTTCTTCTTGCTACTTTTCTTTTTACTTGTATGACTACTACCCATCTTTTAATCACCTACAAATGATAACAAAACAAGAAAACCTAAATCAAAACCTAAGCTCAAATATAGAAGAAAACCTCCAAAAATTCAAAATTTAACAAAAAAATTGCTTCAGCTCAGATTTTAGTCAATAAAAAAAAACAATGACAATAGCTTTGTTGTTGTTGAATCAAATTATATAAAAAATTAACCAAATTGCTTTCAAACAATTTATTACTGAATCAGGTTAGAAAACGATAGCAATAAAAAAACTAACAATTACATTCAATGAAACAAACATTTAATTAGGGTTTCGAAGAGAAAACCAATAATTCAAAATTCAAAACTTACCTCTAAACTAAACTTTCGTTCTTCTTCTTTCCCAATTTTAATCCAAAAAGGGGATTTGGGCATAACCGATTTATTCCAAAATGAAGATGGCGTAAAATATCGGGAACCGATATATGTAATTCGGACCACTAACTACTTTGGTTCTAGGTAGGCCTAAGCCCAATATTGAAAACATTCTAATAAAAGCCTGTATTTAAGCCCAATTCATATGGGCCTCCGCCTACAATAAGTGGACAATGGTTTGGTCACTCACTTTGGTGCAGTATTTGATTATCTTGCTGACATGAGCCTTTACTAGTCTCCTGACTAATGACTAGGTGCAAGTTTTTCCCTTTTGTTTGAGGTCTGTCAACCAACTTGCCGGAATTTCAAAAAAATTACAACCCAGCTTTAAACGATTATTGTGGACAGTTTGACACATTGTTTCGGCGCCTTTATATCATGACGGAATAGCCCCCAATGTCAGTTTAGTGGCATGCGATGGGGTTCTTTTTTTTAGAGTACCATTGTTTTCAGGGATTTGGTCTGAATACCTCAACTTTCTAAGAAATCGTATACTATTATTGTAGGAACATGATAGCTTAGTAGATAATAAAACTCTATTCTGGATTATAATATAATCATGTTTTGACTTTCTTTTCTTATTGGAGCATGGAATGTTCTGTAGATAATTTATACAATAATGTCAAGAATCAATATTTAGTTTAACACACAACAATCATGTCAATATTCATATTCTTTGTTACAACCGTTTCAAGAATAAATAAATTTAATAACAAATTACAAATATGTAAAACAAATAAACTACAATATATCATTACAATCAATGCTTTTCAAGTAAGAATGTACATGTCAATCATACTATGACTCTTCTGCTGCCTGTCTTGGAGGGAACCCTATTCCATGGCGCTTGTTTGGGAACAGAACAAACGCACTGCTAGCAATAGCCCCAACAACTGGAGGCAACGCCATAATCAGTTGTTTTTGCGATGATTTAAAAGACGGATAAAAGCACTCAACTGTGTTAGGATCCAAGAGTGCAAGTAGCATGAATACAATTACTGACAGAAAAGCATGAACAAAGTCCCCTAGAGTACGTTTGTATGCAGATAAGTTCACTGCACTTGAGTCTGAATCTGTTAAAGGATAAAGTCCTTTCCTGGTCACAATACCATATTGAACCTTTCCATTTTTATCAATATAACTGTCTGTGAACCAAGAAAAACAAGATGCAAGGACGCAAAGTGAAAGGAAAATAGCAGTTAGGTACTTGTTGCTGGTGCGACATTCTCCATTGTTTGTGAAAGCGGGATTGAGAGTTACGAAAAGGAAGAAAGTCCCACTAGGCAGAAGCTTAATAAGGTTCCCTAAGCCTTGGACCGTCGTCTGTGTCACTTGCTGAGAACTGGTTTCAGTCCTTTGTATTGAAGTAGGCATAACATCTGGAGCAATCTGGGCCATGGTGCTATAGGCTTTTGATATTGTGCTAGGGTTGTAATGTTTGTGTGTCTGAAGATCATGCTACACATTTTTGGGGTATTTATAGAGAGCCGAGAAGAGATATAACGCGCTCTCAGTTCTGATTTAATAGGAGTTCGTTGAATGACCAAGCTAGTAAGTTCTTGCAGATTTCTTCTCATTGAAGTCAGTTTTGGAATAGTACCTTGACGGAGTATAACATGTAATGGTGCCATCGAGCGTGGGGTGAATGGTTCTTTAGCGTGTGTGGTTTGAGATCCTGATATGTGTAAATCCCTTGCTTCAGGGCTTGTGTAAGAAGGCTCGCAGAAAATGTTGATGAGGGCTATCTAATAATTAATGAAGGCCTTACATATTCAAATGATAGAAGAATAAGAAGTCAATCTTTTGATTAAAGCAGACAAACAATTATAGCTGCAAATTACAGGGAAGATAAATAGTTTCAAATTATTATTTTCCATTGAATACACAGTCATAGAGTTATTGATTAATAAGAAATGTGGTATATATTTGACCAGAATCGAAAGTCCAAAACACCTCTGGTGGATAGGAGACATACTGTCTTTCAGTTTAGGAATTGTACTCAAAGGTAGTCAATGCTTTCATAGAAATTTGCCAGCAAAACTCCATTATACATGGAGATGATATTATATTCAATAAGCCTAGAAGTGGATTAAATTATAAGCCACTTGCTTCTGCCCTATCCTGTTTCAGATTCAAAGGTTGATCCAAAGGAGGAAGGTAATTTGGTTTTATATATGAACTGTGTCTTTTCAGATATCCGAAAATGCAAGGTAAGAATGTCTTGTTGGATACTCGAAGCTGACTGATATGTCAAAGGAGTTAGGGTTCTTAAACTAGTTTGGTTTGACATTGACTTGCTCAATGCGCTTAATCAGTGAAGTTCTTTAAGTGTATATATACATACTGTACAAAGGTTTTTTCTAGCTCTATTATGGGATTTGACAATGCGATCCTACTAAGCTCAGATTCATCCTTTAATATCTGAGATATTTAGCATTTTGAATAACCAAATCTCAACGAATCAACCCCCAACCCTAACTAGTTTGGTTTGACATTGACTTGCACAATGCGCTTAATCAGTTAAGTTATTACTGCTTCTTTAAGTGTATGTATACATTCAAAAGGTTTTTTCTAGTTCTTTTATAGGATTTGACAACGTGATCCTAATAAGCGCAGACAATAACATTGTTACTCATCATAATCTTAAGCAACATAAAACTAGTATTGACATGCTCATTGCTTATTCATCATCCTAAGATTTTTAGGATTTTGAATAACCAAGTCTCAACCCTAACAAATTCAAACCTCAACAAAAAAAATGCACTACTCCAAATTGATTTTCAATTAGACTAGATAAAAGAGATTAAAACAAAAATAACTCAAACTCAAACATACCTTATATCAATAGATGGTTTAATCGATTAACCAACTATAGTCGTGATTCGTGAAAGAGAAGCAAAACTGAGAGAGAGAGAGAGTGTAAACTGTTTTCTCAGAAAACCCGATACACAAACCGATATAAATAAATACTGTAAAATTTCGGCAGGCACGTGTAGGGTAATATGTCCAGATAGGCCCAATACTAGTCCCAGTCTTTTAGCTAATGGGCCCTTAAGTAAAACGTGGACTAATAAGACTTCGAATGCATAGACAGACTACACCATGGATCAGACCCGATTTTATTTGGGCTGTATATTTTCATGAAAAGATCCATGCGGCCCAAGATTGGTTGCAGCCAAAAACCTAAATCATATTAAACCCTGCATGATTTGAATTTGCATGAATGCATGCTTTGCAGGCACATCTGTAATCTGCTGTGTAATTAAAATATTTACAAGCTTGTGACGAAATAAGAAGAATCAATAAAATTTAATTAAAGAATTTAATTTGGATTACAGCATATTACATATTCATGCTCAGCAGATCAAGTAAGATCGATATGATTAAGACATAATTATAATTATGTCTCCTGTGAAGTCTCCCTTGGAGGGTACCCTATCCCATGGCGAGTGTTAGGAAACAGAACAGAAGCACTACTCGCGATAGTCCCAACAACTGGCGGTAATGCCATTATCAATTGTTTCTGTGATGATTCAAAAGATGGATAGAAACACTCTACTGTGTTACGATCCAAGAGTACAACTATTGCAAGCACAATAATCGACAGAAAAGCATGAACAAAGTCCCCTAGACGAAGCTTATATGTAGATAAGTTCACAGAACTTGTATCTGAATCTGACAAAGGATAAAGCCCCTTCTTTGTCACAATACCATATTGAACTTTTCCATTTTTATCAATATAACTGTCTGTGAACCAAGAAAAACAAGACAAAAAGCCGCAAAGTCCAATGAAAATACTAGTAAGGTATTTGTTGCTGGTGCGACATTCGCCATTGTTTGTTAATGCAGGATTGAGGAATTCAAAAAGGAAAAAAATCCCACTAGGGAGAAACTTAATTAGGTTCCCTAAGCCTATGACAGTCTTTTCTGTTACTTTTGCACTGGTTTTTTCTTGTAGTGAAGCAGGCTTAATGTCTGGAGCAATTTGTGCCATGGGGAGCTAGCTAAAGCTTTTGAATTTTGAATGCTATGTTGTATTGTTTAGTTCTTAAGAACAAGTTACATTCTTTTCTGGAATTTATAGTAGTCTTAAATGATTGGAATGTTCTTCAGTATAACATTCCAAACTTGTTAGTTCTTGGTGATTTCTTTTCTAATGCAAGTCAGATATTGACTTTGGACCTAGACTGTTTTCTTCAAATGTGGACCGTTCGTTGGCTTGGCACCGTGTGCAATATGAAAATCTCAAGGATCATATTGCACAACTAATTATAAAGACCTTGGAATTGAATTGAAAAGGACCTCTATATGAAGATGCATAGAACATATTACAACTTTACAAGTGGGACTTGGAAGAAATTAAAAACAAAGACTGAAGAGGGAACTGAAGACAGAGAAGACCTTTTCAACCTATTCCAAGTCAGATGGAGGAAATTATCAACACTTTCTTTTCTCATTGACAGATGCACAGTGATGGTGCGTGGCTAAGTCAGCAGGACCATTATCTTGATTAATGCGTGTGATTTAAAAGTCTTAAGGATTATCTTATCATATATAAACTCATTAGACTATAATTATACTTAAGGACTTAATTCATTCTTCAATATATTCCAGTTCAATTGGAAGAATTATGAATATTGTTAGGTAAAGGTCATCATTATTTGTATATACCAATAGTACAATTTGATATTAGCTCATATTAATTATTCAATTTTAAATAACCAAGATGATTCGCGTGCGGTTGATAGGAACAGCTAGAATTTTTAGTTGCAATGATATTATATATTCTGAGTAATCATATATTTGCAGTTATTGATAAGAATTAAGACCAAGATGCAATAACAGCTTTCATAACCAATGTTTATCATCACATTTGTACAATATCATTCTGTCAGTCTGGAAATGGAAAAGGACACATCCGACGACCCCGTGTTATATAAAATAAGCTACTGATTATGCTTTAGTTTTTACATATATAAAATGCATTTAGTTCTGCGAGTTGCATCCCATTTGATGCAGTGCACGTTAATTAGATGCATAATCCATCCTTAATTAAACTGCAAGTTGCATGCAAATAGACTTTTAAAACTGCAAATGAGATGCAAACGATATTTTGGACTGTAGATTATCCAAAATTGAAACGCGCATTAAGGATGTAAATTTTAATTTTTGAGACAATCAGACAAGTTAATTCTCTCTGCAAAATATAAAGAGAACTTGATGAAGGAGGATGGAAAGAGTGGGTGTTTTGCCTACTTCTCTGAAAAAACATGTTGGACAGAAATTCGTTACTGTATATATATAATGACCATTTCGAGTAAAGATGATGCTATATAACAATCATTGATCACAATCCCCATATTGAATTTTTCCATTTCTAGCAAAATATATAACGTATGTAGACACGTAGTCTGCAGATCGAATTATAAACCTAGTCTGCAACGTAAATGCACCATACAGATGGTCCGTTATCCACAAGCCGCTATCCTATAGAAGAATTACCGCAAGCGTATGTGCACACATACACCAAAGACCTCAACTGACATAACAATCTTTTACAATTTTATTAACATTTCAACAATAGCCTATGGAGCCTGATAGTGAATGATTTCAACATCATATCTATCAAATAAGATGTCATATACTCTACTTCGATCTAATGCATTTGACGAAAAATCAATCAATTTATTAATAATTTTATACTCAAACAATGATACATCATATATATATATAAGTAAAATCACATCACACAACAGATTACACCTTACACGGCACTGGCAGCAGTGGGATTAGGTTCATCATTGGTTAGTAGGGGTGTTTGAATAGAATCATTAGCATATGACGCCTGTGCAGCTGTGCTTGGAGGGTACCCTATTCCATGGCGGCTGTTGGGGAACACAACAAAGGCACCGCTAGCAATGGCCCCAACAACCGGGGGTAACGCCATAATCAACACTTTTTGTGTTGATCCAAAAGATGGATAGAAACAATTCACTGCGTTAGAATCCAAGAGTGCAACTATAGCAAAGACAAACACTGATATAAGAGCATGAACAAAGTCCCCTAGTCGAAGTTTATATGTGGACAAGTTCACAGAACTTGAGTCTGGATCTGATAAAGGATATAGACCATTTTTGGTCACAATCCCATATTGAATTTTTCCCTTTCTATCAGTATAACTGTCTGTGAACCATGAAAAACAAGACGCAAAGGCGCAAAGTCCAAGGAAAACTCCGGTAATATACTTGTTACTGTTTTGACATTCGCCATTGTTGGTTATAATGGGATTAAAGAATTGGAACAAGAAGAAAGTCCCACTAGGGAGAAGCTTAACGAGGTTCCCTAGACCTGTGAAAGTATTTTGTGTTACTTGTTGAGTGGTTGAAGTAGTAGAACTAACATCTGAAGCAATTTCTGCCATGAGGCTAGCTCGGTTCTTGATAAAGCTAAGTACTAGGTTTATATATAAGGTTTCTGGTTCTTAGGAGTTAGGATGATCTTGTTACATACATCTCTGGTTGGCTTTTTATAGTGAATCCGGCCTAATAAGAAAGAAAACTGCAAGCTCTTAATACTAGAATGATTGAAATTTCACATTGAACTAGTAGGTTGGTGATGATGCATGCTGTCATCGTCTTCTGAGCACACACGCAATTGGAAGGTTCATTATCGTGTCATATCAAAGTCAGAGGATTATCTAATGACCGAAGGTGGCCTTAAAATGAGTCGAAATAAAACCCCCGTCAAATTTAAAAAGCATATACAAAAAATTTTATAGTGGAAGAAAATTAGAGGAAGGAAGATGCATGTAAGACTTTTTCAATCTTTTGAAGAAAGCCAAACACACAACATTTCTAACTAAGGTTGATCTTCATGTCAGAATTCAAATGGAATTGAAGTACACATTGTTAGACTCCCTACATTATGGAAATATACAGTTTTCACTTTTTAATGAGCATCACTACTTTACATAAACAATGATCGATGAACGATCAATATTAACTAACTTGTTCAGGTTCTATGCATGGTTGTAATTAGCTTTAATCTGGTATATATACAAACACTTGTCTTATTTTAACTAAATGTTGTAGTGTATTGGGTCAGTATAGTACCATTGTAGGGGTGGCAATGCATATAAAACTGTCAAACTAATTCTAGCTAAATGAAATCGAATCCGAAAATGTATGAACGCATTTCATCAACGTGCAACAATAGAATTCCAAAAATAATGAAAACAGGTCAATTTTATGTTACAATTTCTTATTCATCAAGAATTCTGTGAGACTGTGTTCATTGAAAAATGATAAATTAGAGTTATCTATCTGACCAGTAATGTGCTTGCTTCCTTTCCACAAATTTATGTTTTGTCTTTCTGCCAATTTTTCGTATTTGTTTTTCTCCCACTTGAAGTTTTGCCAATTCTTTATGCATTAGACTATCCTCTTGAAGCCATCTTTTAGTCCATATTATTGGAAACTAGGCAGCAAAATTTTAAATCACACGCGCTGAAAAACCATCTAACGGTTCACATCCATTAACATTATTAGCATAAGCAGTCAAAGTCCTATTCCAGAACTGACTTGTATGAAAGAAAAAATCAGCATGAGTCTTGGTCATTCAATGATAACTCCAATCAATTCAAACTTAAGAGCGTGTTATCGCTCTTGTTTCTAGTCTATAAATACCTGAAAATTTGTGACATGATCATCATAACCACACAATCACACACTAGTCATAAACATAGCAAACAGCAAACAAAACCATTCCTCATAGCAACTCATGGCCCAAATTGCTCCAGACGTTAAGACTGCTTCAGTAGAAGGGTCGACAACCACCCAACAAGTAACACAAAAGACAGTCACAGGCTTAGGAAATCTTGTTAAGCTTCTCCCTAGTGGGACTTTCTTCCTTTTTGTATTTCTCAATCCTGCATTAACCAACAATGGTGAATGTCGAACTAGTAACAAATACCTTACTGCTATTTTCCTTGCACTTTGCGGATTTGCGTGTTGTTTTTCTTGGTTCACAGACAGTTACATTGATAAAAATGGAAAAGTTCAATATGGTATAGTGACCAAGAAAGGTCTTTATCCTTTATCAGACCCAGACTCAAGTTCAGTGAACTTATCTGCCTATAAGCTATGTCTAGGTGACTTTGCTCATGCGTTTCTGTCAGTTATTGTGTTTGCAATAGTTGCACTATTAGATCCTAACACCATGGATTGTTTCTATCCATCATTTGAATCAACACAGAAACAATTGATTATGGCACTACCACCTGTTGTTGCAGCTGTTGCTAGTAGTGCATTTGTTATGTTCCCTAATCAGCGCCATGGACTAGGGTTCCCTCCAAGAGAGGCATCAGAGAAGTCATAGAATGTTTCAGTCTCACTTGAAGAACATGTATCATGTATGCAATATATAATATATTGTAACTCTCCCTATATTGGTTTGTTTTGGTT
>JABWDY010043806.1:792-17352 GCA_013358455.1 Thalictrum thalictroides | reverse complement strand
GCTCCAGGACGAAGAAAAAGACAAAGGCTGATTTAAAACTTCATAAGACTGGCGGAGCCACTAAAGTCAAAGACCCATGAAAGGGCGGACAGATGCAGGGAGAGGCTACACAGCAACGGAGGAAAAAAATAGCAGCACAAGAATTAGGGTTAGGGTTTGTTAATGGTGGCTAGGGTTAGCAACACAGGAATTAGGGTTAGGGTTTGTTAATGGTGGCTGGGGTTAGGGTTTGGTTATTTTGGCTTTGATACCAAGTAGAATATAATAATAGGTTGTAATATCTTAGTTCTCAGTGTGAGACTAAGACTTATATTTATAATGAATAGAGTTACAATAAGTAGACTCTAGTCCCAATGTGGGACTATTAGTAAAAGACGTAGTATATTACAATAATGTGCTTGTTTGAAATCAGAGAAACAGAAGTGTATTCTATATTCCCGTATGTACGAAGGACGTGTTTAATCCCGCAATGGGTGATGTGTATATGTATATATCATAAATATCTGCCTCTTTTATTACTATCACATATGCTGATCTAAGAAATGAATGTCAGACGAATGTAAATTTGATCGCCTGTATGATCAAATGATGTTTTTTTTTTTTGGGCCCTGGTCTGTATAAACAGAAATTAGATAACAGAGTAATTTGTTCCACAAAAAAAAAATATATAATGATTCATGATTTCTTATTCAACTCAAGCATAAATTTCTTGGCTTATTTGCTCATTATTTTTTGGTGAATAGAATCATACAGAAGAGAGTAACCTAATTTATTTTAATACAATGTATTAATATTTGTTCTTATTTTCTGTAAGGGATGCTATTGGAGGCTACTAAGTTGTCTCCACGGTTTTTGTATTTACATTTTGCTGATGATGGTCCCATGACACAGGCACTCCACTTTGGAGGAATGGACCACCTGAAAAGCCAGTATTGTGCAATGCATGCGGATCAAGATGGAGGACAAAGGGTACACTTGCCAAGTATGCTCCTATACATTCTCGTGCATTTGCACCTCCTGATTTTGGAGACTCAAAGCAATCCCGACAGGATAAATTACCACCTTCAACAAAGTCTAAGAGTTGGTATGTTAAAGTTCATAATGAAAGTACAACGGAAGATGAACAGTCATCTGCAGAATATTACCCATGTTCGACATATTTTGAGGATGATTCAAGCAACAAATCCAGTTCAGGATCTGCCATATCAGTTTCTGAGAGCTGTGTTCAGCTTGGGAGCACAGATGGGAATGAAATATCAGGTTAGTATTGTAACAAATATGGAAAAAACCAGTATATCATATTGCAGTTATAATTTTACTCTTCTATTTATTTTAGAAATGTTCCTGTGGAAATGAGACTACTTCAAAACTTATGGCTTATTTCATCTTCCATTATACATTAAGAATACTACTTCCTAGTAAGCTTACATGCATAAAAGAATTTCATTTAGCTATAAAGGAAAAAATTAACTATGCTTGTGTATAAGAAGGGTTTGTTTATTGCTTGAATTCGTAACTGGAATGGTTGGGAGACTTTGTTGCAAACATGACATCTTGGTTAAGTTTAGAGTAGACATCTAGATTTTGGATATCAATGTTCTCTTGAAACTTGTCGTATTATTTCCAATCAATTCCTACTGATAGAATCAAATGTAGGACTATTCCCCAAATCTGGCCACCCAGGAAGAAATTACATGTATCACCAGGCTTGTTGTAAGCAACGAGGATTCATGACAAAGTTAGGCCATATCCTCGACATCGCAATGATAGAAATCACTCTCTGAGAGAAACGAGCCTCACTCTCTGAGAGAAATCACTGAAAGGAGCCTCCAAGTAAAGAAGTCAACTTCTGCAGTAATCATAGACCTCTAGACAAGAAACACGAAATAAGACCTGAGTACTTTGCATCACTCAAGGAAGTTTGTGTATAAGTAGGAAGCAAAGGATTGAAAACCAACTCCATTTCTAGATCCTTCTTTCTTCCCCTTGTACAATTGAAAGGAGTAGATCCCACTTTATTAGGGAAGGTAGACAGAACACACATTTTCAAGATTTGCATGCTTCCTTCAAAGAAGAAGGGGCCTAGGTTAACAACACAGTTCTTTATGTGGAATCTCGATACAACATAATGAAAAGGAAATACCTCACAAGCCATGGCCCCACTCTATCTACTTCTTAAAACTCACTTTAAGACCTCAGCAAACATTGTAGGCGTTTAGCTGCACGTAGTTTGGACCCCAGAGTCTTTGTCAAGCCATTCTTCTCTAACACCACCACCCTGATCACATTACCTGGGATAAAAAGGCATGATTGAACCCATCACAATAGAAAAAACCTTCCCCCGTCTTGGATTTGATTCCATTCCTTCTTGTTGAATCGTTTACCATTGTTCCCTTAATCCATATCTTCTGCCATGTTGCTATCCTACTAGAAACCTATTCATTTACCTAAGGACCTCTTTCCAATTACACAACCCTAGGATATCTGCAACAATAATAAATTTGGATTTCCTTTTTTTCCTGGAATAAACTGGAGCAATACTTCAAATAAACAGAAAAATACAACAAGCTCATCATGGACTTCCTCGGTGAAAATAGGATATTCTCTATACAGTTCAATAATACCCATTGTATAATTCTTGTCCACATGGAATCTACAGTGTCTTAGTGGTAGTATCATATCAAAATATAATAGTGTTCTTACTGTTTTTGCAAGGTTGGTCACTTGGTAAAATATTTTTCCTGTTCGATCAGTGTCACAAGTCACAACTCATATTTTGTATGTTGGGCTACTGAACCTCTCACACTTTATATTAAAATTTGTGTTTTATTGGTCAAATAAAAAATAAAAATGATCTCTCTCTCCCTCTCTCTCTCTTACAATTTTGTTCTCCAATTGTCTTCTCGATTCTAAGTTTTTATTTGGGGACTCATAAGTCATAATGCTTAAATCTTTTTATTATTTTTGCTTGGCAAAAATAAAATAATTGAGAAAAGGCAAAGGCAGTTTTTGGGATAACCTTCTTGTACAGCACACTAAAGATATAATTATCTGTATTTTTGCAATGTTTTGTGCTCTTCATACCTTTATTGACTTAAATTTCAACTATTCTTGGTTAGATCAAATCCCTTTTACTCCTTGATCAATGATCTTGTAGGTAGGATTGATACACCTGGTGTTCTGATTTGTGTGCTTATAGTTATTGAAATGACTTGATCTCTTCTTTCTAATCCTATTAACAAAAAATTCTTTCAGAATTTCTTCTGGAGCTTTCTTTATAGCTAGATTCTATACCTTCCCCTCTTCAGATTCTGGTATTAAATTTGGTTTCTCTTCTTGTCTACGTGTATGGCCTTGAAAAATAAAAGTGGATTCCCACTACTAATGCCTGAAAAAGTGAATGCGAGATCTGATGAATCTAATATTAGGACTTATACTTTGATTCATATTGCTCTTTTGGCACTGTTTTACGGTTGCACAATTCGATGCCTCAAAACTACTAAGTAAACGATCCCATGCACAGAATAGTCTCTACCAGCTTACAAGGAAAACCTTGTGTTACACGATTTACAATGCACGAGTGATTTCATGTTATACAACCTTTTTGCATTAATATATCATTAACTTTGGTTGATCTCATCTATACTGATCTAATGATCTTATGAATTGCAGGCCCATTCCAATCAAGTTTCTATGACTTTCAGATTCCTTCAAGAAAGAGAACAAGGATGAGACGTCATAGTGTGTCTCCTGTTGAGAAGCTCAGACAAGACCTAGTCACTATTTTACAGAAGCAAGATTCATCTTATTATTCTGACTTTTCAGAAGAGGTTCTTCTTTTCGAGAGAGAAGATTTGTCATTTTCTTCTGAGATAGGTCACGGGAGTGTTCTTCTTAAGCCTCCAGTTTCTTCCAAAGAAGAGGAGTCAGAGGCAAGCTCACATATAATAGGAAACAGGGTTTCTTGCTTAAATGATCCGTATATGGGAGTGTCATGTTGCTCTGGACAATCCCATAATAATGAAGTCAGTTCAAGTCAATCAGTTAAGGCTCAAGTGATCCAAGAAAAATGGAATACCAATGAGGGTAAAGAAAATGTAGTAAAGAAACATGTTTCTGCAAATAGATCTTTGTAAGATTCTCCCTCATTTTGATGCTACTATTCATATGCTACTTTGGCCTTCCTTTATATTGCCTTGTAATATGCTATGGTTCTCTGTGCTTTTACTTTCAGGAAGAGCACATATTCTGGTGATCCGGTTGTCTTACAAAATAAATATTCTTCTCAGATATGCGTGAATGAGAAAGTATGATTCCCCTTACTCATATATTGATTTGTGTATGCATTATAACATTCTAATTGTTTTCATATACTTGTGTGTGGTTCTCAAGTCTATATATGTTCCGTATCGACAATCTATATTGCTTTCAATATCTGATAATTTCATGAACAATAAGCGGAAAAACAAGAATAGAAAAAGAAGTGACTGGAATAACTAAAAATATAAATGATGAATAATAGTATTGATGTATTAGATTAGAGTTACAAAGAAGCTCTCTCTCTATAGTGAGAAACCACATAGATTTTATATCTAAGTAATGTGGGACTAAGCCACACATTAAAAAGCCTACAATACCATTATATCCAACACTCCCCCTCAAGCTAAACATTCAGATTCTGAATATCAGCTTGAAATACAAAGAAGTTCTTTCATATCCCCCATAAAGTATCTTGACAAGAACACCAGGAGAGATGTCGAACGACAGGGGCGACCAGATGTGTGAAGTATCGTCTGCAAGGATGTCCAACTACAAAGACATTGAAAGAGCAGGGATAACCAACTGCTCATCAAACAAAGACGCCCTAAGGTGAGGTGGTGGAGGTGACTACCAAGGTTTGTTCTTTTCGATGGCTAGGGTTTAGGGTTTAGTTTCCACAAAACATCTCATATATAGCTTCAACTAATCGACAAAGATAGACTAATAAAAAAACAGAATAAATTGGAGTAACAAGGCCGTTGAAAAGGCTGGATAGGAACATGAAAACTGTAGATGGATGGTGAAGTAGAAGTGTTAGTGCTGGCAACGTAGAAAATGCCTAGAGAAGTAGAGAGTGTTGGACAAAATTGTTGAAGTTGTTTGACAGAGACGGCGACAACACATACAAGGCCCTAGAGAGGGCTATACAAAAATGACGCAAGACATTAACAACGTAGGTGAGGCCCTAGAAAGGGCTCGACGAGTGGTGCATCACAACAATGCAGACAAGGCCCAAGAAAGGGCAAGACAAGAGTGGTAGATGACATCATCAACACAGACAAGGCCTTAGAAAGAGTTGGAGAAGAGCGGCGTATTACAACAACAACATAGAGCGCATACCAACAACACTAACAACAAACCTGATCCTATAATAGAATAGTGTTCCTAATGAATAGTACCTAGATGAACAGTTATATGTGAACAAAACCCCCAATGAAAACAGATCTGTGAGCAGTACCTGTGAACGGGTAACTCGATGAACAATGCTGTGAATAGTGATCTGTGAACAATGGCTCGGTGAACAGCAACCTGATGAACAATACTCGTGAATAGTACTCAGGGAAAAAAAAAACGATAGCGAAGCAACACATGGCGCAAAAAACAACATAAAATTTGACAAAAAAACTTTGCCATAGCTCCGACCACCGGCACTAAAGTTAGCATCGCCGTAGCCGAAAACCATGACCCACCGTGGCTTTGATACCATCTATACACTAAAAATCTACAATACCCTTACTTCCAATAGAATGCTTGATTAGAGGTTAAGTTGGTGAGGTTTGGTCATGTTCCTAACTATTCACAAGGCAAAAAACAGTTGAATGGCTGTACCTTTATCACATAATGTCTGATGGTCCTTTCCATCTATGTGTACATAATATCATCTGATTTGTTATTTCAACACCTTTTCAGCCTTTAATTTGCAAAAGCTTAAATTCTACAATAGAAGTCTCCTCTCTTGCTTCTGAGGTAACTGGAACTGGAATGATCATATATGCTAAAAGGCCTCGTGAGGTACCGCCATGCGAAGGTAGCTGATCTACCATCTTATTTATTTAATGTTTACAGTTTCATTCAAGATATATCTCATGCTTATCTTGTTATGCACCAAAGTTCATGTGGTTCATATAATGCTCATATATCGAAGGCCAACTTTAATAAGATTGCGATAAGGCTGTGGAATTTGGTTTGCTAAAGTAGATGTAAGAAATTTGAAAGTGAAATTAGAAGCAACTAATTTTCTAAAGACTTTGCCATTGAATTATATGCAATTGTTTACTGAATTTGCATTACTATGTATTTATGTAATAGTGTGCCTTAAGAAATAGAATAGGTGACATGTTGTTCAGTACTTCTGTCGTACATCTTAAGGTATGGCTGTGTTGCAGAATCATTTCATATCTCAATTTTTTGTTATTGTGAAGTCTGATACTGGAGAATTCATTGTATATTGAAGGACTCACAATGATTGTTCTTCCATAAAACAAAAGTACATTGTCTTATGGTGTTGCTTTGTTAAAACAATGCTAACTCTAGATGTTAATTTGGGAAATCGTCCAGGAAAAAGTTCTGGTAGAATGAATTCATTCAAAAGGCCAAAGGAGCAATCAGATATAGAGATAACTGTTGGAACAAATTTACTGTCTGACAGCCCAGTTCTAAAACTGCGGTCTGTCAGACTTTGCAACGCGTATTTCGATAGTTTATAGACATCGAAAAGTTGCGTTCTTGGGTGGAATGGATTCCCCTTGTCGAGTACTACAAAATGGTATACTCGAGAGTCAAATTTGGATCCAAGATGAATGAGAAATTAACGTCCAAAGTCGAGTACTTTAATGGACAAATTGGTTGAAAATGAGATAGTCCCACCTTGTGAGATGGATAACTTTGAAGCTCCTATAGATATAAATGGTTGAACATAAAGGGTGTAGCCCTTTGGGTTACCACTAATGTGTAATGGAGCGGAGCCATGCATGGGCCATGGCCCAAGTCCAAACACCACACACGCGCGCGCGCCGCCGCCGACCGACCGGCCCGGCTCGGCTCGGTTTGGATTGGATCAAGACTTATCTTTTTGGCCCAAAATAGTTTTGTGGACTTAAAGAGCAAGTAGTATCCAAATCCATATTGGTTTCCAAGTTAATGGGCTTTAGGTTTCTAAGTAAACCCTAACCCTAATCACGAAATCTCATTGCCTATAAATAGAAAGTGATGTCTTCATACACAGTAGACACCTTCATACACAACACACAGTAGAATCACAAGCATTCTTCTCCCTTCTCTTGTCAGTAGTTTGTCAGTCTGTATTGAGAGTGCAGCATAGATCAAGTTCGTTAGGCTTTTGCAGGGTGTGCTAAACCTCAGAAGTTGCAGTAGCAGTTGTATCCTGGGAGACTATTTGCTGGTAAACCGAAGCACATCGGGGCAAATTTTGTCTTAAGGACAGTGACAGAGTCACGATTCTGCTAAGTAAGTCTGTTCTTATTTTGATTACTATTGAATAATACTGTTAATGCGTTTATTGGTGATTACAGCTCCTACAATAACTTCAGGCGAGGAAATGATACTGATTCAGGCACCTTCATCAGGCACTGAAAGCCTATCTGCTTTGTCACAAAACTTAGGTTCTGATGTAAATAATTCAGTGAACACAGTCCAAGCTGAAGTACATTGAATCGTTAAAAAGTAAATGGAGGGCTTGGATTGAGAGTGATGATGACGAAAATGCTTCACAGAAAACTTAAAGGAAAGAAAGGATTCTCTTGCACAGATATATTGAAGTAATGCAAATGTTAAAAAATGTATCCATGAATCTTTTTTGCACAGGTCTTCTCCCTTTTTGACCTTCCTGATAAAGAGAAGTGTGATTATAATGTTGGATAATTTCTCTTGGAGGAGATGTCATGCTCCTACCATGTTGAAAGTGATTGCTTATAGGTAGTCCTCTCTTTTGGTAAAAAGTAACTTGTTCTCATAGATTTTATTCCTTAGGAAATGTTATTTTTGGGTTTTGGAGCTGAAAAACTTTGATGGAGATAAGTTTCAATGCCAGAAAGAACAAAGCACAAGTATAGGTTATATTCTTTTAATGGAATTTCTAATCTTCTTTTTGGCCCTAAATTACTATTCTTTATTGTTGGGTTGTACTCGTGTTTTTTTAAGGGATTGCTATAATGAAATGCCAAAATGGAGATGCCATGAAGTTTTCTTTCCGAAGTAAATCTGTTCTTCGGATCGGTTTCAGAATTCAGAGTTTCAAGTTGTAATAAAAGCTGTTTGAGTTTGGGTATGCCTCATAATATGTGAACAATCTATTCACACCAGGTTTAATATATGACACATCCTGAACAATAACTAAACTTCTGTTCTAGTACCATATTTCATGAACAAAGACTCCAGATACTGAACACAACTGCAAAAAACTCTTCATCTTTTTTTTTTCCGGAAAAAAAATGTTTATTTACAAGAAATCGATTATGATATGTATTCAAAAGGATCCAACAACGTTTTCACAAGCTATGAAGTGTATTAATTCTCATAGATGGATTGATGCCATGAAAGAAGAGTTGGAATCAATGACACGTAATGAAGTCTGGGATTCAGTAAATTGCCTGAAAGTCACGAAACCATTGGTTCTAGGTTTGTCTATAAGACCAAACATGACGCAAATGGCAAGATTGAACGATACACAGCCAAACTACTTGAAATCAAATTTGTTGCACCTTAGGAAAGAAGGTGCAAGCTAACACTCTCTGTGATTGGTCCAAATTTTGTGTAGGTTCCACTAGGGTTCACTAAGGGCCCGTTTGGGAAATAAATTACCGAAGTAGAAAGGAGAAATGAGTTTTAGTAGTTTATCTGGTTGAAATCCTTACCTTTTCAAACTCTTATTTCAAACAAATCTGGGAGTTTTAAAAAATAGAAATTCTTTTCTGATAAGTTTTTATTTTAGCTTCTAACTTATAACTTCTCACCAGCCGATATTTCAGTTGTAGAAACGTATTTTAATCTCATCTCCCTCTACTTTCTCCTGTTTTTCCGCTACAGAAACTAATGTTTCGTCCTTCTCCTTTCCCCTTTTTACTTATGATCCGAACGACCAATAAATCCAAATTAAGTTTTTAGTTTTTTAATAAAAAGAACCAATCAGAAAGAGTGTTAACAAACACCCTCTCTCCCTAAGGAGCAACAAATTCGGACTCAAACTACTTGCCAAAGGTTACACTCAAAAAGATGTTATTGATTATAACACAACTTTCAGAACATTGTGTAAAAAAGGATTCTTTTAAAAGTATTATGGCTTTGGTGGCCCATTATGATTTGGAGTTACATTAAACAGATGAAAACGACTTTTTTAAATGGAAATTTGGTAGAAGAAGTTTATATGAAAAAGCTATAGGGATATCTAGTTGAGGGCAAATAACATATGCAAACATCACGCCAATGGTATATTAAGTTAGTGATACCATTGGTTTTAATGAAAACATCGTAGATTAATGTATATACCTTAAGATCAGTGGGAGTATACACCACCGACACTATCCCCACTTAGCTGCTACGGTCATTCGACATTGCGGAATTTTACGGGCAACAAACCACTTATAGGAGGTCACCCATCCTGAGGCTACTCCCACTCGAGCACGTTTAACTTCGAAGTTCTTTCAAACTACAAAGCCAAGTATTCTCAAAAGGCCTTGGTGATAAAATATAACGTATCTGTACCTCTATTCAAATGTTAGGACATGCGCCCTTAAGAATTGTATGACCCACCCCTCAACAAACCACCTTGCGAACCTGGGTGTTACAACAATCCCAGAATTAATGGAAAGCTGCAAGAAGGTTTTTCGATATTGCAAGGATTGAAGAATTATATGCTCACATTTAGAATATCTAAAAATAGCTTGAAGTCATTGGGTACTCTGATTTGGATTTTGCTGGATGCATTGGCACGAAAAAAATCCATTTTGGGCTATTGGTTCCTCTTGGCTACTGGACCAGTCTCATGGAAGAGTAATAAGGAAAGTATTATAGCTTCATTAACTATGTTAGCAGAACTCGTGGCATGCATTGAGGCCATAGTTCACGTATTATGGCTATGGAGTTTTATTTTGGGACTTACACTTGTCGACACTATTACTATACGGCACTGAAAATTTATTGTGATATTGTTGCAACACTCTTCTTTTCTAAAAATTACAGATTTTCTAAGGGTGCTAAACATATGGAGTTGAAATATCTTGTTGTGAAAGAAGAAGTTTAGAAAGAACGTATCCTCATAGAACATATAAGTACAAAACTTATGATAACGGATGAATTTACTAAAAGGTATCCTCCAATGATCTTTTATGAACACGTTCAAAACATGGGTCTTATAAGGTAGGAAAAATTGAAAGCCATTATTATGTACTATATTCTATGTAAAAATTGAAAGCCATTATTATGTACTATGTTCTATTAACTACGAGATATCATTAAAAAAGTTACTTTTTGAACCTTTTTCTAGTTTCCAAAATTTCTAAAATTAATGTTTTGGATGAAAGTTAAACAAGAATATCTTTTACTAGAAAGTTTATTTTTCACTTATAGATCATATGGAATGATGTATTAAGGTAGTAGTAGTACATGGAAGGGCATTAGCAAATCTTTCAATTGTGATTATACGATTTTTATTGATTGTTGTATTATACTAGGCAAGTGGAAAAATGCAAGATTTATGCCCCACTTGATAATAAAAGTTATTAGTCATTTTTTTATGGGAGGAATGATATTATTTGATTAATGGGAAAAGTACTCTCACTACTAAACCGAATAGAGTTACCCATTTGATGTCTATTAGAAAGATTAAAGTTTGAATAGATATAACTATTTGGAAAAGTTAAGCGACTTTTCTGAATAGACTCATGAAAAGAGACACACTAAGGCTTTGCATAGTCCAAAATTGAGTATTGAATCCTGAGTTTTATTTAAACATAATAGTATACAATAGATAAGAGAGAAATCTATACTATTTATTAAAGGGTTGTGCTAGAGGCACACCCTTTTTTACTTTGGGCACAACCCTGGTAAAAATCTTAAGTACACCCATCTTAACAGGTTGAACAGGTTTTAGTAACCGGGGCACACCCCTTCTTTGCTAAATGGGCACACCCCTTCTTTTAGAAAAAAAAAAAATGGGCACACCCCTTTTCATATATACGTATCAATAATTATACGCTTACAGAAGAATCTCACAAACAAATTCTACCCTTCTTTTAGTGTTAAAAACGATTTAATTTTTTTTTTTTTACAAAAACTCTTCTTTCTTCCGTCTTTTCTTCTTCTACCAAATTACTTCCAATCTTCCATTCATCATTACTAATAAAGTATTTCTTTTTTTCTCAATTTTAAACTTAAACTAAAAACAAACTAAAAATCTACTTCTATCTAATCTGCATTTTCTTTCTAAATTTTAATGAGTTTTTTTTTTGAGGTTTGTAACTCTGAAATTGGGTGGAATTTTTTCTAGCCAATTAATACAGTAAATTTTGAATTTTAAAACAACTAATTCAAATATTTCGTAACAATTGATTGAAAAGAAAATCATAACTAATAATATAGCTAAAACAATTCAATTAGTAAGTCTTATCAAAAGTGATTATACTAATTCTTTGGGATAAAATCATGTTCATAACAAATTTTTATTTGTTATATGAAAAACTCATTTATATACAGATGGAAGATATAGTATTTAGGTAAGAATTTGATTGATAATGTATTTGTTTTTCAATTTTATACCACCAACAGAGGAGAAATGGAGAATGGAGATATTAGGCAGTAGACAAAATGAACTATACATGTTAAGAAAAAGAAGAAAGAAAGAGCAACAAGTAATTATGATTTATTTTATTTTTTGGTAAACGAGTAATTAAGATTTAAGAAGCATAAAATTTTAGAAAAGTAGAATTAATGTGATGATATGGACTAGCCACGTCAGTTTGTAGAAGTTATTTGTGAAAAACGTTTGTAAGTGTAGAATAGAAAAAAGATTTCTGTTTTCTAAAACTCTTCGTCTAAAACCTGATTTAGCTTCGATGAACTTTTTTTTTCAAAAATAAAATTAATCAAGACAACACTATGGTGCTACGCTTTTTTTTTCTTATAAAAATTTATGTAATTTCATATCTTTTGTATATAGCAATAGGTTGCTAACTTAAGTAGATATTGGTCGACAACCAACTGCTAAGTATATTCAATCAAGGCAGCACGATGGTGCTACGCTTTTTTTTTTCTTAGAAAAAATCGTGTAATTTTATATCTTTTGTAGATATCAATAAATTGCTGACTTAAGTTGATATTGGTCGACAACCAATTGTTGGTATATTCAATCAGGGCAGCACTATGGTGCTACACTTTATTTTTTCCTTAGAAAAATTGGAGTAATTTCATATCTTTTCTAGATAACAATAGGTTGCTGACTTAAGTGGATATTGGTTGGCGACGAACTGCTGGGTATTTTCAATCAAGGCAGCACTATGGTGCTACGTTTTTTTTTCTTAAAAAAATGAAGTATTTCCATATCTTTTGTAGATAGCAATAGGTTGCTGACTTAAGTTGATGTTGGTCGGCAGCCAACTGTTGAGTAGATTCAATCAAGACAACACTATGGTGCTACGCTTTTTTACTTAAAAAATGGAGTAATTTTATATTTTTGTAGGTGGCAATAGCTTGCTGCCTTTCGTGGATATTGGTCGGCAATCAACTGCTGGGTAGATTCAATCAAGGCAGCACTATGGTGCTACGCTTTTTTTCTTTTTTTTTAAAAATGAAGTATTTTCATATCTACTGTAGATAGCAATAAGATGCTGACATAAGTGGATGTTGGTCGGCAACCAACTGCTGGGTAGATTCAATCAAAACAGCACTATGGTGCTACGTTTTTTTCCCTCTTAAAAAATATGGAGTAATTTCATATATTTTGTATATGGTAATAGGTTAATGACTCAATGCAAATAAGAAAATAATTGTCCCTACTCACATGATAATCAAAATTCAGATTTAGTTTTATTCAAAAAAATAAAATTACAACTATGGAATATCCACTGGGATATTTTCGAAAATATTTCTATCATGTCTACTTAAACCACTAATTTTGAGCGAAAGCTTTGATCCGAGCTTCGTCGAAATTTTTTGTACTTCCTCCTATAATTACAAATAAGTTAGAAAAAAATTATATATGACAAAAGAAAAACAAAACAATAAAATAGCACCATGGTGCTGCCGATGTGTATAGTAGTTGGTGGCGTGTTGTTGTGCACTACACACGTTGGGCAGCACCATACTGTTGTCTTATGGGCAAGGAATAAAAAATATATATAATAAAGCATTAAGAAATTATAACCTCTTAAACTTTGTCGAAGAAATTTTTCGAATTGGAATAGTTTGTCAACTTCCTCCTACAATTACAAATATGTTGGTCAAAATTTATATATCACGAAAAAAGTCGCATAAAAAGAAAAATAAAAATAAACAATGAAATTTAATAGAATGACACATTGGTGCTGCCGATGTGTATAGTAGTTGGTGGTGAGTTGTTGTACACTTTACACATTGGGCATGACCATATTGTTGGGCAAGGAATAAAAAAAAATGATAATAAAGTATTAAGAAATTATAACCTTTTGAACTTTGTCGAAATTTTTCGAATTGAAATAGTTTGGAACTTCCTCTTGTAATTACAAATAAGTTGGTCAAAATTTTTATATGACGAAAAAAATCGCAACAAAAAAAAAACAATGAAATTTAATAGAATGGTACCATGGTGCTGCCGATGTGTATAGTAGTTGGCGGTGAGTTGTTGTACTCTTTACACATTGGGCAGCACCATACAGCTGTCTTACGGGGCACACCCCAATTAAACACTACTATTGTCAGTATTTGTATATTACATATTAAGTAAAGTGGTCAGCATCGTGGTGATGGCCATTAAATATTATTATAAAATTATGATTTATCTTTGATGAATAAATGTTTTTTCAGCAAATCTTTTTTTATTAGATAAGGCCAATCCTTTTTTGGTGCATATAAATCTAGTGGTATCTTTAATTTACCACTAGATAGTTTCTCCCAAGTAATGTCTACGTCATCAAGTGGAATAAATTTCGAATCATTTAAATCTTCATTTGCATCGACCAATTTATCAAGATTTTTGTGTAATTTTTCTTCCTTCTCATTGACTTCATCATCATCACTGTTATCATTAATGATATCTATTAATGAACTAATTAGAATGAATAACAATATCAAATAATGAGAAAAGGAGTTTATAGATAATGGTAAAAGAGCACACCCATTTGAATAAATTGAGAATTAAGAGTTTTTGTAGAAAAAAACACACCCTTTTTTGAATTAGTATAGAAGAATTGATTAATGGTGATTGTAAAAGGGGCACACCCTCTTTTAAATAAGTTGAGAAGAAGAAATTAATGGTGATTATAAAAGGGGCACACCCCTTTTTGAATGATGACTTGCTAAACAAGTTGTTATAAGTCAAAATGGGGTGTATTTAATTATTTTTTAAATTAGGACGTAAATGTCATTATTATTTTGTTTAAAAGTGTGCCCAAAGTAAAAAAGGGGTGTGCCTCTAGCCCTAGCCTTAATTAGACCCAAGAGAAATTTACACACCCAACAATAATATTCTGTGATTAGATTCGTACTGTACACCTCATCGTTTAAACGAAATTTGCAAACAACTTTCAAAGGTGATACCAATGTATCAGGACATATATTTGGTAGTATCCAACAAGAGCATTCGAACTTTTCTAATCCACCAACTGTAAGCTCAACTTTAATCTTAGCTACATCAATTATTATAATAGATTTCAGACTACAATTTGAAAATTTCAGAATGTTGACATTCACCTAACACGCTCGAACTTGAAGATCTTCTAACACAGGATTAACATTGTTAGACGATAAATCGTTAACGGTCTGTCCAGTGGCGGAGCTAGGAATTCAGCTCACCTGGGGCACTCTAAAATATTACACGCAACAATAATTTTTTAGATTATACTATACCCATAAAAATATTGAGACTTGTTTTGTTTTTTTGTTTTAAAATTGAGCCTATGCCTATACTTTGATTGGGTGTTGCAGACTGTATGGTGTAGCAGGTTTGCATTGTTAATGGAAAATAAACTGTTAAAATAAATTTTGTTTTTTAGAACAAATTTATATATTACAGTCCTTGAAAAACATGGTGAATGAGTGTTCTTTAGAGTTCAAACCAAATTTAACAATATTATCTATAGGTATAATATAACAAAAATTTATAAGGATTATGAAAATTAACATTCTCACTCGAGAGAAAAAAAAATAGTTCCAATTTGCTATTCAAAATATATTTTATTTTGAAACTTTCAACTGTTTCTAATAATTTTTATTTCACAAGAATTAAACTAAAGAAATTTTTTTTTGTAAGAAACGAAAAATAGATGAATCAGTAAGTTTTAGGTTGTATTATGTAACTTCAATAATTAAAATGAATTGATCAAAGTCCATTAGCAAATAGTCCAAGATTTGAATGGTAATAATAGGAGAAGAACAATTTCTCACGTTCTTAATAAATGGTCCCAGTGTTAGTAAGTGTAGAGTTAGTTGTCATTATAGTCCTATTATTTAGCTGATCTTTGATGATAATTTACGAATATACCCTATAAAAGATTAGTGTAGTGTGTAAACTGTAGATTAGAAGATAAAATGAAAATAAAACATGAAATGATGAGATTATATATATATGTATATTTCGCTGAAATCACCTGGGGCACGTGCCCCAGTTAGCTATAACGTAGCTCCGCCCCTGAGCACAAGGTCGAAGGTTCAAACCCTTCCTCCAACATCTTCACTTTCATAGAGTAGTTTTTACGTTTAGTATGATGTGTGATGGTCACATTCACAACGCACTAATTCGTTTGATCAGTTTCAAAAAAGTTTCATGTAGAAATGTATTTCTAGGCTATTAAAAAATATGGTTTTAATGGTAATTAATAAATCTTTTGATCATCAAGTCTTAATCATCTATTGTGATTGATCAGAAGGATGTGCCCAACAGGGAAACCCCACTTCACCTTGCAAATTAACTAGAGGATGAAATTGCGACAAAGATATTGATAGTTGTAAGGGAAAATATTAGAACTTGCTTAATAAATAGAGTTAGAGCTGGAGTTCTCTTCAATAAGCAAATGGTTGTAGAGAAGAAAAACATTACTATGATAATCGTTTAAAAGGTTGGGTTGAAGGTCTTGGGATCAAGTCCCATCTTGAAGATTAAAAGGGATTTGGGTGAAACAATAAAAAGGTTATAGAGAAGAAAATATTATTATGATAACCACATGGTACTATTAGCCATTATTTTGGGAAAAATATTGTCGTAGTATGTTGCCTCGCTTGATAGTGAGTATATATACATGGGCATAAATTTTTTACTTTGAAAGCTCTGTAATTTCAATACGTGGCATCTGATCATGGTGCGCATTTATTTGTTTT
>JABWDY010043770.1:568-11803 GCA_013358455.1 Thalictrum thalictroides | reverse complement strand
GAGCTTACAGAACTGAATAACTGATGAATCAGAAGAGGCGAAGAGAGAGATAGGGGGGGAAGTCTGCTCTTTCTCCTCCTCAGTCCTCTCACAAGAGTTTTGCTTGTTTTAGTTTGTGGAAAATGATAAAAATCTACACACATAAGTCGGTCACGCACAATAATAGTGTGTTTACTTTTTATAGCTTTGTTCTTCCCGCTTTAACACGACGGCCATTTCTTTTTTGTATTAAAATTGACTAATCAACTCAGCACTACCTCTACTATCTTCTGAGTTCTGACTCATGACCCAACAACTTTTCCAAGAAGTTAAATCTACAACCCTCTGAATCTGCTAACTAAAAAAGAATATTAGTGCTAATTAAATAATTAACACTGTGAATTAATTGTGTCTTCTTTGTTAATATTAGTGGCAGTGGTAAAGTTTAGTTTAAACTACAAGTCTACAACTACTATACTGAGTCATGTGGTCGTAGACTTGTAGACAAGCGTGACCCCAAGACTAAGAAGTAAAGACCAAACTTTTGTGACCACAAGACGTTCAACTTTGAATTTTGTTCCATGTTATGAATTGAATGTGTTGTTTAGCTTTTGTATGGACAGGCTGTATTGAAATGGCTATACCTTTCTGCTCAGGTATCCAAATGACGAGCAGTTCAGCCAAGTATGTTGTCGTTGGAAATCAGTGCAAACATGTATTTTTACTGCTGAAAGTTGGGATAGGTCCCTAAGTGAGTGGTGGTGGGCTCAAGTTGGGTCCATGATTTGATAAGCTCTTGAAGTCTATGTAAGGCATGTAAAACTATCATATAAAAGCTAAAGAGAGAGTGAGAAACCCTTGGCTTGGCTTGGCTTTGTTTGGTAATTCCAATGGAAGAGGGAGATAGAGAGAGACCTTAGTCTTTATTAGAGAGATTCTTTTGGAGAAGTTTGGTGGAGTGAATCCAAATGTTTGGTGGATCTAGTGTGTTCAACAAGAAGAGATTCTTTGTGTGAGGAACAAGAAGAGAGAAAAGAGAGATTAGTTCTTTGAAATCTTGTGAGTGATTTGCAAGGTGAGATCTATATTTGTTATGAGATTGAGTGTGAGTCAATAGTAACCTCTTTTATCTTTCACTAGTGGAACACTTCTCCTTTGCCCCGTGGATGTAGGCACAACGCCGAACCACGTATTTCTTGCGTTGTGGTGATGTGGTATGTTAATTCTCTTTATATACTTCATAGATTTGTGCTTGTATCTACTTGATTTAGTTGTTTCTAGTTATCTTCATTAATTGTCTACACTAAAAGTTCCACCTTAGAAAGAATTTCTCATGTTGTTAAACCATTTCTGCAAGTGGGTTTGATTGTTACTAATAGGTTAGTAGCAATTTTCACCAACAGAATGTCTACCAGCAATTTTCCCCAACAGAATGTCTACCTATTCGCTCTCGACAAACTAGTGTGCCCAGTTATATACACCTACTGACATGTTAATAGGACCATTTTGGTTGCTAAGGGACAAACAGTAAATACTACATGGGCATATGGCAGTACGTTCAGTTGG
Source organism: Thalictrum thalictroides (assembly GCA_013358455.1). Lineage (NCBI taxonomy): Eukaryota > Viridiplantae > Streptophyta > Magnoliopsida > Ranunculales > Ranunculaceae > Thalictrum > Thalictrum thalictroides. The sequence goes on along the minus strand of JABWDY010043770.1, from coordinate 10,258 downwards.
AGAGTTTCAGACAAACTCTATTGAATTTGGAAGTATATACCTTTGGATATATGCTTCACATAGATGGAATAAAAGATAAAACCAACCTCGTTGGCCTCTACTATATTGAAGTTAATTGATCTCCCACAAGTATCCCACGGAAGAATAAAACTATTCAGAAGGAATGTCATGTGAACATGATATTTCTGTGTTGAGACTTGTATAAACACAAAAAACTAAAATATTTTGACCTGCTAACGTCTTCTTTGTAAAAAGGGCCCTTTTTTATACAAGTTTGTAAACGATTACAATCACACTATTTTTTCAGACGAATATGCCTTTTATTTTATTTTCTTCCTTCTTCGTAGCTTCTTTCTTCCTTCGTCTTTGTAGCTTCTTTCTTTCTTCGTCTTTGTAGCTTTTCTTCAATTGGTTGTTCGATTCAATTGGTTGTTGAAATGTGGAAATTTGATTTCGTTTAATGGATCAAGATCAAGAAAAAAGGAACAACAATCTTGTTTTCAATTAGTAGTAAAAAAGAACAAGACATTGAATCCCAAACCAATGCAAAAGATTCAGATATCTCAAGCTTGTTTAACTCAGAATTTTGAAGAACAAGTACGAAGAAGAATAACAATTGCTCCTCCTTTTCCAATACCCAGAAAGAAGAAAGAATTTGTAGCTGGGAAGAGCAGAAAAATAAGAAGATTTCTCTTGAGAAGCTTGATGAATGGATTAGCAATTCCATTATTGAGGTTAATAAGTTAAACATTTATTGATTCAGAATTTGATTTTTTTTTTTTATTTCATCAAACAGATTGTGAGAAATATTGGGGAAGCACCATTCTTAGTACATTTATATTCACCGGCGACGACAACAAATTTATAGCAGGAAAGAGAGAAAGCTATGTTGGATAAGAAAAATATGGGAATAAATATGTCAAATACCTGATGGTGTTATTTTAGTTGAACAACTTGATAAACAAAAACAATTAGTATTAGAGATTGATAATGATGAAGATAGTTACAGTAAACAAGAAGAAGAACATCAATCAACAAGATCATGGGGAGTATTGGTTCAAGGAAAAGGAATTGATAAAGTTGCCTGTTACATACTAGACATGTAGAGTTTGGTCTTCTTTGGGATTCTGTACACATTTCTATCTCACTAAGGCTAAATGCTTTGGAGGATTCAATGGTTAATTACACTAGTTAACAAACCTAATTGGAACACTTTGGTTCTAATGTACATTGTACAGTATATCATCATGAACAAAATGAAGACTACCATTCTTACATTATTTTAGAAATGAGAATGAGATCGTGGTGGGGATGATAAATTATTGTTGTAGTATGTATATAAACAAAAATTTTGCATATAACTTGCTTTTGTTTTTATACATACCATTCTTAAGCTTGTTTAAGTTTATTTGCAGCTACTGGTTTACTTCTAGTCCAACATTTGAGTGTGCTCAATTTGTGAATAATGGTTATGAAGATCAACATATTTATACCAAGTGAAGCAAAATCTAAGTGGTTCCCCATTAAGATGGGGATGACCATGTAGTCAACACCAAATATGAACTTATAGATTTGTGGAAGTGTGATTGTGTGGAACTCTGGAATTGTCCAAGGGCCAGATTATATTTGTTTGTTTAAGAATTAGATATATCATCATCTTACATTAGCATTGTTGCGTCATCATCCAAGCAACTGGATGAATCAAACACGTTTTCAATGATTGAAAGTACACACACAATGATTGTTGCATCCTCTATAATTCACTTAATAGCTTAACACGGGACACACCACATAGCCACAACCAATTTAACAACAAAATAAAGATCTGCGAGAGTGCCAACTTTTAACGAGAAAAAAAAAAGAATCACAAGAGTTCTAAAGTAGTGATTCATTAACAAAAATAGTTAGAAATAGTTGTTCGTCTAACTTTCAAATTTTTACAACCAAAATACAGTTTTACAAGTAGTTGCTCTTCTAGCTTTCAAAATCTTACAACCAAAATACAGTTTTTTGGTAACAACAGCTTTCTACAAAATAAAGAAACTGGCAAGTAAGCCTTGATTCACTAAGTTCTTCCTGGAAATGAGAATGTGTATACATCGCTTCCTCCTTACTTATAATTTCCACGAACTTCAATACGTATACCCACAATATAATCCACGCTGAAAACAAGGAAAATTAATGTTAATAATGGAAGAGCTTCTATGCATGCAATACATTGTGCTCTATGCATTCAACCAATCAAAAAACTAGTCTTGTGATGAAGACAGAAAGATATTTATGTGAAAAAGCATCACGTTTAACTGAAAATCTTCCAATCAATATGCTCAATGCATTAAGCAATATGCACCCAACAGAAACAGTTCAATGCATAACAAACTAACTAATCGAAGACCTTTCTAACATCTTTCAATGGACAAACAAACACAATAATACCAAGCATGCAAAGAGATCAATGCGTACTGTCAAATAGTTCAATGTTTGATTTCAAGTATACATTGAACTGTAAGCAAGCAATGTGCTGATCAAAACGATAGTAGGCATTGTGCTCTTGGCATTACAAACCCAACACATAAAGATCAATGCAAATAAATACGTGCAAACAATACATAATCTACTTTGCACTGGACTCAATGTTTTATAAAATTCTAACACAAAGAGTTCAATACGTAACTCTAAACATGCAATGTCCTGATCTATGTGAAAGTAACCATTAAACTCTTAGCATTCCGAACTAAACACATATTGCTCAATGTAAGCAATATATTGATCTCTATAATAGTAAGCATTATGCTTGTTGCATTCTATGATAGCAAGCAATATAAAACACATAACACAAAGAGTTGAATGCAAAATAATTTTTCAAACCCCAAAGCCTTCTGCAAATTTGGTAATGAACCGTACAGATCAACAGATGTCAAACCTAAACAGAATGCAAAGAAATAGTTTTAAACAATACATTTTCTACTCGAATAACCAACAAACAATGTATGATATGGTTGTCTTTGCATCAGTTTCAACACTTACATAGCATCGAAGGGGTTCAAAGCATGTAAGGATGGAGCTCAACTTATTTGTTTTGCAATGAACTCCTTGCAATGGTGGCAGAGATCTGTTGGAGTTGTTTATTTCGTACTGAATTCTAGATATTGATCTTTATGATACTAAGCATTGAACTCGATGCATTCTATCCAATGGAAATAGTTTACTTCAAAGAAATTGTCCAATGTTGAGAGTTCTTTGCAAAAAAATACATTGAGCTCTTGTTAAGCACATCATAGAGATCTTTGCATCGAACTCTAGATATGCAAACATATTTACACAAACATTGAGGTCTTTGCAAGCATATAATTGAGTTCTTTCCAAAAATCAAATACTTTCTTTGCTCAACTTATTACTCAACAAGTTCTGTGCATTGCAAATAGGTTAATGACACACATGCAATGAATTCTATGCTTTTAGGAACAAGTTTGAAATAACAATCAACAGAAGCATAGAAAGCAAATCAAGCAGCTTAAAAGTTAACCAATGCCTAAATGTCCAGTAATCAATTACTTTAGAATATTTAGCAAAAAAAAAAATTACATTACAAGAACTTCAATTTATTGCATCTATTACAAACAATCTATGAAATTATAACACTCATCTAACAAAACTATCTCAGATCTAACCAAAACTTCGCACAAAACAATACATGTAAAGATTTGAAAGCAAAGATTCTAAACAAAATATGCATAGAGTAGAATATGGATCCAAATAAGTGAGTATAAAATCAAAATTTAATTACTATAAAACACGAAAAACCCTAGAAAATGAAATTATTCAAAATTGGTCAATAATATCATTGAACTATTAGAAGAACTTAACACAAAAGAAGACATTGCAAAAAGTTGAAGCCCTGCTTGTTTGGGCTGCAAAAATACAAAGTTTTGCCAAAACTATAAGTAGGGTGGTCCCCTATATAATTAACTCTTTGATTTTATTGGTCCCCACCTATTTAACTTAAATTTTAATGGTCCCCCACCTATAACTTAATATAAACATGAGAAAATGTGTAAAATTTTTGCATCAAATAATACAAAATTTATGAAGAAAAATGTAAAATCCTTGCACTCTTAAAAATACATCAAAGTTTTGCATCAAATTTGTTCATAAAAGTATTGATCTAGAGTTTCGATAATATTAAATTAGGCTAATTTTTAAGCAAAATTTTGCAAGGTCACCAAGTAGGGCCGAAAACAAAGATTAAGTCAGATCTATTTGCGAGGTCAACATACAAAGAATTCAATCATACAAAAAGCAAACACTAAAAAATCAAACGCACCTTTAGTAGATTCGAATGAAGAGAAGAACGAGTAGATTTGAATACCCTAGAAGATAGTTCTTCGTTTCTTTCGAGTTCTTCGTTTGTTTTCAAAGAATCGCTTTTGAGTTCTCTAATGGCGGCAGTAAAGAGGTTTGTCTTCAATTTTAGAGAAATCAGTTTTGTTTACAAACAAAAGTGTTTCCTTTTAGTATATGAGGGTATTTTAGTCATAAAAAACAAAAATTATTGGGCCAGATTTCAGAATTAGAAAAGAGTGTCCTTTTTTACAGCTCAATCTTACATCACGGGTTCTTAAAAGGCTCCATTTTTTTTTTCTCTGATTGTATAAAAAAAGAATGCTTACAAAAATAAAAGAATGCTCCATTTTTTTTTACATCACGGGTCCTTTTTTACAGCTCAATAATAAAAGAATGCTTACAAAAAGGTGTATCAAATGACTACACCAAAATAAGCATCAATGAAACCTGAAATACACTGCAAAAGGACTCTCTAGACGAACTCTAGATAAGTTAGAATCGCAGAAATGCAAAGTTAGCTTCCTTTTAGTGCAAAATAAAAAAAATTGAAATGCCTCTTTGTATGGAGATATCAATGTTATCTTCTGAGAAGAGTTGCTTAAAATTGAAAATTGAAATTGAAAATTGAAATGGAAGTAACACAACAGATTGTTTCATCTCATTCACACTTAACAGCTGATCATGAGGGCTACTATCAGTCTATCAATTAAATGCGAGCATTGTTTAGAACCTGTAAAGCTCTCAGCTCTGACAATTATTGAATCAGGCAGAGGGAACTAAGGTGAAAACTGGATATCAAGCATGTCTTGTACTCTTGTAATCTTGTTCCAAAGTCCAGCCTGCAACACATAATTCTGTTTGTCTGACATATTTACACGACTGCAATAGCTATTAGGATTCCCAATCTACTAAGATCTATGATTAAGAAAGTGCTAAAATACATATTCCATGTTCATTCCTCCTATAAAACTGCCACCCCTTGCCATTCATATACAGAAACAATTGAAACCACTATCCAATTATCGATGTCAGAACCAAGAAGTGTGGCTTGTATGATTTTATTTTTTCCCAATCCAAAAACTACATGTACCTACAAAACTCAATCCCTTCCACACTCCCAATAATTTTTTTATTCAGAGGCTACCTACAAAACTCAATCAATTCCCCTCCAGGCGATTCAAGATCAACGACCGATGTTTACTCATCTGAGGATGCTGGCACAAATGAGCGTCAGCATGAGGAACAATCATTCGCAGGTCACCATACATTCAGGTATATCATTTACTTTCAGCAATAATCTGCAATTTTCATGCTAGATTTACAAAGTAGATAGCAGATTTGCCGAAGGAAAAGGTACAGGCAAGAACCACTCGAGTATGCTATTATTATTGCATGTGACCATAACTACAAGCAAAGGGATTTCAGATGATATTAACAAGAACATATGAACAAACAACATAAGAAAATCCCAACTAAACATCCAGACTGTCTATCCACACCATATATGAGATCTTCCTGATGATATAACCAAAATAAACTATATGCCCAAGTTATACTCGTAACAAAAGCAGTCCGTTCTAATAGGTGGAGTATCATGGTCAGCTCAAGTTGTTATTCAAAGGTGTTCTAGCTGCCCGACGAAACCAGGTGTTAAAGGCTGATACCAGATGAGGACAATCCTCCACATTGCGAGTGGAGAAATTAAGGCACTGTGGTAGCAACTCTTGTGCATCGGACATGGGTAGTGTGGAGATGATCTTCAAGAAGGTCTCTTCCAATTCCTGGTAAAGTACTTGATCACTAGGCAGGGTTGCCATCATTTTTCCACGACACACAATCAGAACTGGAAGCCAATCCTTTATAAGCTTCATCCTAACCTGTAATTATGCGCAAAAAAAAAAATTCAAATTCAGTTCTCTTTCTAGTGCTTTGAATTATATTATGCAAAATGGCAGCATAGCTTTATCAGATATAGGCTGAAGTGATAAAGCAAATAGAAAATATAAGTGCTTTGAATTATAATATCCACTAGACTTGGTAGAGGAAAAGGTCAGGGTGTGTACAACAACCATAAAAAGAAAATAGCTTTATACACGGTGATAAAGTAGCATAAAAAAAAAAAGAAGAGTTTATCTTTTGCTAACTGTGGATCAAATAACAAGAGCTACAATCCTACCTAATATATTGATAGATGCTAGATGTAGTAATATGGACCCTATCATTATAAAGGTCGAGTACACATGGAAGCAACAGCAGTAAACTAAATGCAATTTGTTTCGGCACATCAAAAGTAAGAGCTGCAGAAAATTAAACAGGCCTGGAAATTAAAACAACCAAGAGATCTGAAGAAGAAAGCTGCGTGTCTAAAGGTAAACTTTTCCATTGATGCACTGACGCACAATGCACATGGTAGTTTTGAGCTTGGATAATCTTAAGAGTACTATTAGCAATTCCTACGAGTACAACATTTTTTAATTGCATGTCTACATGCTTCAAAAAATTAAAAGCTACAAGGCACAAGAAACCACTAGCATATACTCGATGCATGTGTGTGAGTATGTTAGTTTGCAGCAGTTGTACGTTTCAGTGTGATTTTGCCTGGGTGTGTACGCAACTATTGTTAGAGAAGTTCATGATAGCACCAACTGTAAGGATGATGACAATTGGAGGTGGAAGTAAAATAAGAAATGGAATCAACTTTCTACATGCATCTTGTGCATAAAAAGAAACACTCTTTTGTTAGTTGTTACTTTGCTACCTACCAAGGGAAAGCTTTTCTATGGTAGTGAAAACCTTGTTGGTAAATGTTTTGACTGTCAGTAATCTGAAGGACAAGACAATGGCATCTCATAATTATTGCATCCTTTGCACTGGAAACGCTGAATTTATTAATCATTTTCACGTCAAATATTCTTTTTAGAGGGGTTCCCTTCTCCAAAGCTTATTCAGTCCACTCGCCCACCTCAAAAGTTAACTTCTAACCTGAAAATTTTAAATTAGAGCAGGTGATATATTATGTATTGATACGAGATCTAACACCTGAAATCCGATTGACCTAGCAGTGTAAAGAGACATCAAGGAGCTATTTCTCATTTGGGTCAACGAAGTTGCCAAACAAGGGTAAAATTTGCAATTTTTTTACTGGAAGCCACTAATATTTCAGAATTTACCTATGTCATTTTATTCTTCCATGTGGCCACATAAAATAGAAAAACAAGCAACATTATGGCGATACTAAACATTCCTATCAATTGCTTTAAACTACAAAATAACAATCATATGTAATAAGAAAAGGTAGAACACAGATCGTACATGTATAAAACCAAGACCATAAAAAAGCACGAATATGGCAATGGCATAGATAACTATATGAAATTTGCCTGAACCTACACAAGTACAAATCCAAAAGCCTAGTAATGCAAGTTACATAATAATAAAACAAATGCACTGTAATCAATTAAAATACCTGTCTAGAAGCTAATATTGAACCAGTGGAAACTGCAGTTGCAAGTTTGCAAGTGCATCGAAGCACAACACCTGGGAGTCCAGGCACATTGTTCCTCCATGCATCATCCCTAAAAGCCCACTGCAAATTTGCGGTAAATGATGCTTGATCACTCCACTCCTTCACAGCTGTATCCGCCACTCTCAACTCAATCATTCTCTCAATCAACCACAACAATTGCTTGCCATTAGTCATGGCCTTGTGCAAATTCACTCGTTGTATTGCCTCAGTCTCAAAATACTCTCCTCTAAAATCAGGACTCGAATAAGCCTCCATGGATTCCTTCACCAAATTCAAACTCATCTCAAATGCTCTGTCCAAAACTCTCTTAGCTGAATCTCTCGACGAAAAATCTCTCAATAACTTTGAGACAAACGCTTTGGGAGCAACATTTTGATTATTATGAATTGCTGAAAAAATCAAACTGTACAACATTTCCTCAGACAAATCACTTTCACAAGGCAAAACCCTAGCAACAAGTTCTCGAGATTCTTCTTCAGTAAGAAGTGGAATTATACTTAAAACTCTATTTTCTTCTTCTTCATTCCATGGAACAACTTCAAGGAATCGAACACAAGCTCTAACACAATCCTCAAATAGAAGCTCAAGAGCAACAGGAAGTATAGAAAGAGCAGAGGAAGCAGAATCAACGGTACCTGAGAAATCATCAGTGTAAAGAAGCTGGAGAACCGTTAGATGAGAATCAATTGATCCAATCGAAGCAGGAACTTTTAAAACATGATTAAAAACAATTTTCTCCTCTTCATCTTCTAATTGCCTCTTTTGCCATCGATCAGATAAAAGAGCTGAGAAGTATAAAGATCTGCGAAGAACATCTGAATGAAGATAAAGCTTAACGTCAGCTTGATTAGCTGAGTCAGCAGATGAGATTGAATCGGGATCATCAGAGTCAGGATCGGGAATGGAAGAGTCGAGATAGAGACGAAGGATGACGTCAGCGGTGGAAGGATCATTGAAAGAGAAAACGGTAACAGAAGGAGTAGAAGAAGAGGTAGGAGGTGGAGAAGAAAGAGGATGTTTATTAGAGAATACTCCACCACCAACACCACAACCTAACGGCGTTTTCTGAGTAATTTCCGTTAGGGTTCCGTCAGTTCTACAAGTCTCGATGTTTGCGAAAGTGGAAAGATGAGGACTGCTTCCGTGGCGATATCTTTTTCTGTTATTTCCAAACATTATTATTGTTTCGTTCTTCTCATTCTCTTCTTTTCTTCCTCGAATTCGTGTTGTTCGTGTCGAAGCAGGATGATTGTGTGTTTCGGATCTGTAAATCTTATCCAAAACCTGATATGAAATTTAGCTACACTCGGGTGTTGATTACTTATCTAACTATAGGATTCGTGTCCGAATCTGAGCTGCTGAAATAAGATATTTTGATTACAGAGTGTTAAACCACGATGACACGTGTCTGAATCTTCGTGTACTAAACTCCAGATTAATCAAAGAACAAAAACGCCAACACAACGAAGAGCTGTGGGTCCATGTCAAGGTTAAAATTAGATAGAGAGGGGTCTGACCTTCATCATTGCAATTAGCGCTGGGCTTATAATGAGCCCCCAACATTATTAGGTCCAACTGTCCAAGGCATCCAAAAGTGGTTAGGTGGTTTCGCATTACAAAACATAATCCGTTTGGGAGTTGGAATGAATACGATGGTCCCACTATTATTTGTGCAATAATTTTTGAAGATATTTGATACTGGCCTACTAGCCCCATAGGGCTATAGGTAGACCACAAAGTCTTTCATATAGTGCTAGTAACTCTTCATGGTGGCCTGGTGGGGGTCTTGCCTAGTAGTTTTAAGTTTTAACCCGTTATCT
>JABWDY010043761.1:50054-61812 GCA_013358455.1 Thalictrum thalictroides | reverse complement strand
CTAAATATGATAATTTTAATTAATAATGGAAATAAAGACAACTGAGTTCTTTTACATATTTGAAGTCACAAAAAACACTTGATAAATGAAAGATTTTGCATATCCATACACATGTAACAGGCAATTTAGAATACAAGACAAGAGACCTGAAGTTGTGGTTTGAAATGAAATGCACACACACACCTCACAAGACCCTCTTCATCCAAACCATTTTGTTTCAATCAACTGAAAGAGAATCATTAGACTCTATGAATAGTTATCTTCACAACCATAACTTCTGACCACCAAGTGTTCTTTCTTCTCATATAGCCTCACCTTTACCTCTCACATCTCTTCAGTGATCACCAACAGACCATTTTTCCCTCTCTCTCTTATCCTGTCTGCCATGACATCTTGTGGTAGTCTTGGACAAATTTTCGAGACCCCTTTGCCCGAAAACCCTAGTCTTATTGAGTCCTTATCCACATGTAACCATTGTAAGTCCAACAAGCAACCTAATGAGGTCTCCTCCTTTTCTGAAATTTTTGGTGAACTTCACTTCAAAGAAAGTCTTGAATCATCATCCTTGCCATTTCTTCCTCTACTTCATTCACCATCTCCATCATCATCTTTATTAGATTTATACTCCAAGCCTGAGAGTGGAAAGTCCATTGATCATGACGATAACAAGAACTCGTCATTTCAGTCTTTGTTTAGTGTCAAAAGGACACAAGAAGTGAGTTCTAAAAAGAAGGATGGTTTTTCATCCATGAACTCAGAAAGTTTACAGATGTGCACTGAAGGACTTGGTTTTGAAAGCTTTGATGATGTCGATGATTCCTCGGATAATGAGAAAGTAGGTTACTTGAACAAGCAGAAGGAAAAGGTGGGTACTCCAAAGCATTCATTTGAGAATTCATACAGTGAGCATAGAAGACTAAGAAGCTTTCCTCCACCTATTCCATCTATAGGTAGGAATGGAAAGCCATGGGTTTCTTATAAATCTTTTCGATGTGAAGGTAGGTTAATTCTGAAGGAAGTCATGAGTCCCACACAGGGTCAGGAATTCATGCATGCATGTAGAGAACATGGACGTCTAACACTTCATCTGGTTCACCGTGACGAAGAAATTGAACAAGATGATGCAGAGGAGGCGAAGAAGGATGAGGGAGGGAGACATAAAGAAAGATGGTGATGATAAAGCTGATGGAGAAAGGTATTTTGAGAAAGATGAGATTAATGGCTACTCCTAAAGAATCGAAAATCTTCTGACAGTCACAAAATTTTACCAGCTTCATACAAGTTCACTGTTTTTTAAGGTAATTGTGCAAATGCTGTGCACAAAAAAGTATACTAAAAGAAAACTATTAAGGAAAGAACAAGCAGATGTAATTTGTTTGATCACAACAAAGGCAGTATATATGTGATCATCGAAAATTTAGAGTTAGCCTGCTGTTACAGACTTACAGAGCGATAAATTATCTGTTCAGAACGTAGCTCTTCAAAAATGTGGCCAGCAAACTTTAATTATAAATTTATGTTCAACCCATTTAAATAAGATACTGCAACATAGAATATATCTAATGATTTGCGCAGCAACTCTTAGCAACAATCAATACTCGTGAACTACTATGTTGCTGAATACATACTCACAAAAGTTCTAACGAGAGCCGTAGAGCGAACTTGTAAATTGAAATTCCATCCATGTATATCTGATAAAAGGTAGAACATTTCAACTGCTGAACTATTGTCTAAAAGTCGTTCAATTTCATAGTGCTTTTAAGGGGATATTTGGCAACTAGAAAAAAATATTAGAAGGAATTTCCGAATTAGTAGTTGTCTACATAAGGAGAAAGTAATAAGTAAAGAATGGCCAGCATCCCAAAAATCCGAAGCATCTATTACCATTTCAAGTAAAAAACATAAAAGTGCCCCAGTGCCACACTAGTTTATTCTTTTATGATCCTCCTCTGGTGAATGTGTGTTTTCCTATTGTAGTGTATACTTTCCAATGGAAATTTAATTTGCCCCAGTGATTGTACTGAGAGAAGTAATCCTCAAAAACAAGGAACAGTGCGCCATTTATTGATTGGTAAAAACTATCTTGGCAGTCAGTCAGTTACCAATTCACCATGATCCAAATATCTTGGCTTTTTAAGGATCCGTCCATCCAAAAAGAGGTGATTGCCACATGAAACGAGATATTATCAGTTATAATGACACAGAAGCAACATTTTTCGAGATTCTAAGATATCAAGATTTTTGAATTCTCGCTTTTCAGACATATCAAAAGATTGTAAACGACACTAACAAGAGCTAAACTAAGAAATAGGTCAGACCTAATTTAAAAACACTTAGGCTTTCCTAACTAATATTTAGTTCAGAGTGTCAGATGGCTCATCTAAAGTATTAGTTCCTAGATGCAGAAAATAGGAGCTTCACTAATCAAAAAATCAGAAACAGGGGAACAAAAAGGGCAAGAAGCTAATCGGTAGAAACATTTATCACTCACAGAAAGTATCTGTCCTCAAAAATGATATAGGTGTTTGATGCTTTCAATCAAACCCAAGGCAAGGTTGGACCTCACGGCTCACGCAAAAACAAGTTTGTCAATCACAGAAGCTTTGTGCTCACATCCTTAAATGGTGAAACCAAAAAACTGTGATACAATCCTAGAATCTTTAAACTCTCAATAGAGAAAGGCATATTATTATTCATCATTTTAGAAGAAAAAAAGTATGACTACTCACTACTCATTCTCCTGGGAATCCTACCTAAGAATTTTTAAGCTTTCATGTTATTAGATATTGATAATCCATCGAATTTGTAAGAACACGTGGGTTTATACAGAACCTTCTTTTTTTTTGAGAGGTGCTTTATACAGAATTTTTAAACACCCACAAACTGTATCTACTCAGAGTGCGATAACATGATCCAATATATGACCTCCACTAAACACTGCAAATATTCAAAATATCCAACTAAAGCTAAGAAAACAAGTTTAGTGGACTACAAACAAAACCATCTGAGATTCAAAAACAGCAAGTTTATTTAAGAAGAAAATAATGTTACATGAAAAAGCAAGCTGGAGTGAGGATCCAATTATTACTCATTTTGCCTTTTGGGTGAAGGGTTCTATAGGCTATATATGGTTATGCTTGTAAAGGATTTTCATTACCTCAACAACATATAACTAAGGAAAGAGCCACCAAAATTCACACTGAAGGGCTGCGGCCATCTAATGTCAGAAGAGCTTTATAAAGGTCTGGTCGTCGATCTCGAAAGATTCCCCAGCTGTGCCTTTTGGATTTAATTTGATCCAGATCAAACTTTTCTATTAAAACATCCTCATCTTTGTCATTGGCGGATGACAAAATCTCCCCAGTAGGCCCTGTTTGTCAGAGAAAAAATCAATAGTATAAAATAAAGTCCAATTTTCATAGAGATGAAAAGATTTGATTCTGCAGACAATGATGTCCAAGGACATACCTGCTATAAAAGAGTTTCCATAGAATGTAATCGTGCTGTTTCCATGTTCCGTCACAATTACTTCCTTTCCAACGCGGTTGGAAGCAACTAAAGGTACCTGGATTAATCAGAAAAAAGGATCAATTATTACCATTGAACATAAACTACTGTACAGCCACATTACGAGTTTCCTACTTTTCTACCTCTGGTTTGATATCAAGATTTAGGTTATCAATTGATAAGACGAACCCTTGCTCACCAAAAATGTTTGTTAAGCCAACTCTTGGATCCATAAAGACTATAAATCAGAGTACATTTTTTATTACATGAAAAATAAGGATGATATTATCCATAATTAAAGAGAATAAAATTTTTGCTCATGATTTTGGTCTAATGGACAGTCTGAAAACGAGAATATAAAACAGGATACCAAGTGGCAAACGTCTCTTGCAAACAGTAAAAAATGCAATGCCAATTGAAAATCGGGCACCAATTCGTCAAAGAAGATTAATGAGTTGGGGCAAAAAGTTGAATCTCCCCAAACACATAGCAGTACTCGGAAGACAAAATTTTGCAGCAATTCGTTTTGATGTAACTAAATGGTTATATCAATGAATATCTTTTATTATCAAAAAAAGGGTGTATACTGTATACTACCTATATCTTCAATGAAATGAAAGTCTATACATCCCTTTCCTAAGGAAAAAAAAGGAAATGTCATCCGTAGTTACCAGTTAAATTAACAACATACCAAATTAGCCCCAGCATGCCCTTGCATTACTCGCTTCCAATGGTCACGGGAATCAAGACCATCATCTTGTGGTTCAGAACCAATAGCAGTGGGGTAGAACAATATTTCTGCACCTTGAAGAACCATAGCTCGTGCAGCCTCTGGAAACCATTGGTCCCAACATATAGCTGCAATCATAAGATTTACATTTTGTTTTATTTCCATCAAGATGAAGCAAACATATTGTAGTTGAAGCCAGAAAGAATGTCTCGCAAACACGATGCAAGTACGAGAGTTGCATAAGTAGTAAGGTAGGCTATAGGCAAGTCCAAAACCAAGTGTAAATGTTTGGACTAGTCCTCTTCCAATCAGTTCATATGCAGGAAGGTATATATCTTATGGGTAACAAGTTGGAGTTCTGCAAATGTTATAATGCTACTCTGAAAAAAAAATATTTTCACTTACCTACTCCAATTTTGGCAAACTTAGTTTCAAAGACCTGTTTCCACAAAATAAAGATTAGCATAAGTGGCATTCAACAAGATATATCTACAATGAGTCAGACTGATATAGTGAAAGAGTCACCTTGAAGCCAGTGTCACCTGGATTAAAGTAAAACTTTTCTTGGTAACCTGAAAGGAGAACCACATTATATATAGTCAAAAACAGAGAAGAACATATTCAAAAAGAACGAAATTGCTCACAGTAACATACGTGCCTGGTCCATCTGGGATATGGGACTTCCTATACAGTCCAAGATCTGTCCCATCTGCGTCAATTACAGCTATAGAATTATAGTGGGCATTGTTTGCTTCTTCAAAGAAGCTTACTGGGATCACTACTCCCAACTCTTTTGCAAGTTTCTGCATTCTGCACAATTGCAAACATACTCCAATTTTTTATGTAGCCAATGCAGAACACAAGACAACAGTCGTACAAAGGTAGACACTGCACACAATAATGATGGTATTATACCCCAATGTGAATATAACCAACTAACCAGTTCAACATATAATTTGTCACTGCAATAATATTATTACCAGGATATTTCCAACTTGTATATACTTTCTTAATTTTTCATCTGTTTGGATCCACTTATCTGATTCTTTCAAAGATCTTTGAAATTTCCAAATTAAACACATTTAAGATACAGCCACAACTTTTCTTAACCACATGATATTTTGTTATCAAAATGGATGTTCCGTAAGAAAGCCTTTTAAATCGATAAGCAAATCACATGCAGCATTATGATGCTTTACAGCTTTAGGTATTTGATCTTTAGATCTACTTAGCAGATTATAAGCTGTATACTTCTCCGCAGTGCGAGTCCAAAGCCTTATACTCAGATGTCAGTTCAGTATGCTACCTCAAGATTGTAGGGTGCTCTTTATAAGGCTTTGCTCGCTTAAAGTAATCCTCCCTTTGTGCCTGACAGAAATAGTATCCCTCAAATAGTTCCTGAACAAACCAAAGAAGAGGTACACGTCAAAAATAAAAGCAAATTCAACAACTGTAGTTCAGACATGATAAATACAATGAATCAATGAAATGTGTTACCGATAATATATATAAGAAAATAACTAAGAACATTAGCCTCCTACAGAATTAAGAAAACAATCGGCAACGTATATCAGTTGCCTGTCACCAACGGGACTGATTTCCTCATCTCTTTCAAAAACCTACAACATTGTTGCAACGTGAATTTTTTTTTCAAATTTAGCTGATGGGGGTAGAGTGTTATCGTACACAAACTCTCAATAAGCCTTCAAATAGTCAGTCCAAAGCTACTTTGATGGTTGAGCTTCTTTACCACCTTTCTTTTAAGGGTCACAAATTTTGCTCAAGTTATGACATGTAAACTTCTGTGATAATGTGGTGGATCAAGTTCACTCTGCACCTTATAAGTTATAAATACACATATTTCAGAATCTTAAGCTAAACAAGTACGAACCACTGGTCCACTACTTCACGTCTAAGTATGGAAAATTAACACCTAAGGCTTCTTGTAAGAGTAAACTCAACTCTGCAGCTCTAAAACTAAATATTTCAGAGCCTGCAGCTCCATAAGCATGTCCTGATGCCTACAATAATTAGTAGCAACACATCTAAAAGTAAAAATTAAAATATTCTCTAGTCATTGATTCAACTATTGACAATCAAAAAATGGACAGTGTGCAAACACCCCAGGAGTCTGTACATCCATATTCCATACTATAACTTCCAATTACAAAAAAAAAGATACCAACATATGAACAAACAGTTCCCAGTTCCCACACAGAGGACCATTAAAGAAGCTCAATGTAATTCAAGTATAACAGTATAGAATAGAGACCAAGCTTTCTAAACTTGTACCTGAATGAGAATGATATTTGCACCTTTGGAGTGAGCATCCCGAACAAACCTGTACAGTTATCATACAAGAAAAACATAGGTAAATTGGTGTCCAAGAACACTGGAAAGGATAGGAATTACATTACAACAGTTATCAGGTCTGTTTTAGTGCTAACCCGCAAACCCTAGCATCCTCTGCCTTGAAAATCAAGTTTGTAACCCTCCCCAACAACATTTCCATAATTAAAAAAATTAAATTTAGTTGTATTTGATGGGAAGAGAATTGCTTCATTTTATTCTCAAATAATCTTTAAAGGATGCTTGCTTAACCTCCAAACATTTACGTGAGCATTATCAGTTGCTCATATCCATTTCCACAACCCTCACAAAATTCCTTAAGAAACTACTTTAAATCACTTGTAGGAGTTTCAGGGTCAGGTTTTCAATCAAAATTTTGCATTTTTACTATAAAACATGAAATTGAGTAGCAAATATAAATCCAATTAACGCTTTTCAATCCAAAAAAATGCTAAAAAATATAACTTTTTCATAGAAATTAACTTCTTTTGCTTCATTTCATCAATTGTGAACTTTGGGTTGTACTCAAAACTATGGTTTTATACAACCATCATCTTAGAAATGCAAAATTAAATCCATTAGCACTCTAAAAAACCACTTTCAAAGATCAAACACATACACACACAACTAGAAAGCAAAGAGGCAGAGATACTAACTTTTCAGCTTTGTCGACATTAGTAGAAACTTCATCAGAGCAAGAAAATTGAAGAGCTGAAACCACCACCACTCTTCTTCCCTCCATCTCTCTCTCTCGGCTACCAATTTACCAGAAGAAGAATGATTTGCGGTGAAGTATGGAAATGATTTCAAAGTTCACAAATGAAAAGATAGTTAATAGTTCGATTATTTGTACTTTATTCGTTTTGGACTAAAAAGGCGGCCCATGTGGCCCGCTTTAAGAAATGTTGAATTGGCGAAAACACCCTTTGTTGTTATCAGCTGTCAAATTACCCGAAATATACAGCAATATCGGCGTCCTTGTTTTTTTAGCCGATATTTAAGACTTCACTTCTTCGAATTGAAAGAAGATTTTGTGATTTGGAGGTATCTATGACTATGATCTATAATGATTTTGAATCTGGGGTTCTCAAAGTTTTCGACATTTTTTTTTGGTCCCAAGGGTGTGCATTTAGCTAAGATTATGTTCATCAACACTAAAAACGACACAAATCCATCAGACTCGTTGTCTGCTAATTCATGAGATGATGATAATTTATCTGCCATGCACCTAAGTATCACAATTTGAAATTTAGTACAGTATCATATATGTTGCCGTCATTTTTTGGTCTGCCTCATGCTTGTGCCAATCTGCGATCTACTCCCCAGGAAAATTTTAGTTGAATAGCATGGGACCATGAGTATCATCACCCCTACTTAACAATCTAAGGAAAAATAGCGGCACTGATACAACCTCATGGTAAAACTGGAGTGTCTAGTTCAAAAAACTAAGATCAGCAGACATAACATGTAATATTTATAAGCTGTTAAAATTTTCTGTAAGCAATTAAAAAAATAAAAACCCAGCAGTTTGAATACGGGCAATGTCAATATATGATTCCATGTACAAAACAAAAAAAAGGAACTGAACAAAGTGTTCTAATACGCCTTTCAGAATTCAACATACGGGCAATGTCAATATATGATTCCATGTACAAAACAAAAAAAAGGAACTGAACAAAGTGTTCTAATACGCCTTTCAGAATTCAACATGTAAATCCTCCGCAAACCATTAGCCAAATAATGAGAATAAGGGCAATGATTGCACCACCAACAATCAACTTCAACTTGAGATTTTGCAGCCACATTTTTCGCCTCAATTGCCTTCCCTGCCTATGGAAGCTGTCCGTCTAAGACCAATACAGATCACATATAAGACTATATACAATATGTTTCTTATATTACTAGAAAAGTTCATATGATTGTAAGAACTAGAGAGTACCTGGAACTGAAGATTTTCTGTTTTATCCACCAAAACCTCTATCTTTTCTCCACGTTCCAGAACCTGGATAAAACAAAATTTGTGACTTCAATATGATAGTTAACAGGCCCCAATCATATTGCAATTATTAGCAGGAATTAGGAATCAATTGCACTATTGTATTGCATGCAACGACAGAAGCAAAATGTGCTTCACTAAAGTAGTATTATAGATAATCCTGAAGTGAGCTAGTACCTCACAATTTCCCTCACATTTTGAGTCTTATCTACATATTCATTAAATTAAGGGTGTGTTTCATTCCATGACGAATTGGTCTTTAAGAAAATCTTTTGGTGGACAACCAGTTCAAATTTTTCCACATTTATTTTCTTGTAAACCAAAGGCAACCCCCTAAAGAATGTGAGGGAAGAAAATGCATGACCATGTGCCAGTTCTTGTGATGGATGTATGAAGTACAACATGGCAAACTATTTGAAAAGTTAAATACAAATCCCAATTATATGCATGCATTACTCACTTCTTCCAGATTACAAATTAAATGCTCGAACTGTGGCTTGTAATTCCCCTCTATTTAGACCCTATTGCATCCCTTCAAAGTTACGATTGTTCCTCTCAAAAATTTCCTGATAGTAGAAGGACCAAGCTCTACAAACAATCATACTTTGCAAAAACATTCTCAAATATCATTAGGCTCTAATCTCAGTCACCGAGCCTAGACACAACACACCAGAAAGCCGAGGGTAAACCAAAAAGCACACCATGAGAAGGGTACCTTATTATTATCTATTTAATTTGTTTCTTTTCTTGACTTCATAAAGGTCAGTATATGTTTCACGACTGTGTACCATATAAAAAAGATACCTCGGAAAGGATTTTGGACTCGACAGATCTATTGAGTATTGACTAGAATAGTTAAGTACAGTACAAGATCCATATGATGTGAGTTTAAGAGCTGCGAAGAAATAGAGGAATCGAAGGAGGAGGCAAGACTTTTTATCCCAACTATTACACCATAGCACTGTTCTCACCAAAGGAATGATCAGCTTTTACCATAAGGGCAGATGGCTATCTCCCTGCCAAAGAAGGGCCTGGAAGGCTGGAACATAATGATGCACTCGTGCAATAAAGATATGAACTTTGAACCGAATTCAAAAAACTACGAATATTTTCGGGATTCGACAACCAATGTTCTTAACCAAGAACTCACACAAAGAGAAGACTCTTCTCAAAACAAACACAATTCTATTAACCAATCAACACCCACTTGGCCAAAGGCCTACAACTCTTTAAATAGTAAAAACAATCCCTGGAAAACAAGGAAACCTAAACCTATAACAATTCTAATGAAAATAGAAACCCTAATTAAAAATTAAAATAACCCTAAAATAGAAATACCCTAAAACACCTAAAAACATAAAATAAACATAATCCTAAAAATCCCTAATAATTCTAAAAACATATAGCAAGACTTTTGACACAAATTAAGTGTTCTAAACCCTAGAATGCATCACATAATTTCCACAAAAACCATTTCCCAGTCAACTAGCTGTTTCTTATAAATCGCTCCATTCCCAAAAAAAGTAGTCTTCTTTAATGGTGCTCCCTATACGCCAATCTTCAAGAGGAAAAGTGAGTGTATAGTATCTTGCTCTTCTTCTTCAGTCCCCTCTTTTCCTTCTAGCCTGACACATCCCTGCTATCCTTAGAAGTAATTTTTGAGGGTAAAGTAGAGTGCCTCATACGGGCCTGTTTTTTCATTTAGCTTGTTGTTCTTTGAAAGATTTGGACTACAGATAATCGTAGCAGACATCAGAAGATGATTACTAATTTATGTTATTTGTGGTATGACCGTATGAGTCTGCTGAGTCAGTTGACCATTTGCTGCTTAATTGTAGGTTTTCTTATCCTCTTTGCATTTAGTCTATTAGGACTATGTCAGTAGATTGGGTGGGCTCCTGGAATAACCCCAAATGATATTTGTTAGCTTCTGCTTATTATCCCAGGAAACACTCCATTGTTGAGTCCAGCCTACAAGCCGCACTCTAAGTAATAGTGAAAAGAGACATTGAATGTACAACAGACTTAAGAATCTCTTCTTGAAGAAAAAAGGTCTTCATCTAGGTAGTTTCCTGTCATTTCTTACACTTAGCACCAACTGGGGACAAGGCCTACATAATCCAAATATTCGACATTATCTATCCCAAATATGTAGCATTCCATACATATTCACCTCCAAGGCCATGATCATCTAGAAACAGCGAAATGTTTTAACAAAAATATAAAACCAACATTGTTGGTATGGAGAGAAAGGAACCGGAGGATCTTTGAAAGAAAAACTAAGGAGGTTCATGAACTCCTCATTGAGCTCAAACAAGTCCTATATGATTGGTCTAGGGGGTATTGGTGTTTAGAGGGTTAAAGGTTTATGACTCTGTTCATAATGGGGATTCTTTAGTTATGCTAAGGTGGGGAAACATGGAGATGGGATGGCGTAGAGTTGTGCTCCATTAGCTTCTTGCTAGTGGGCCACTTTCCATGGCCGTGTTTGTAATTGATCGACAATACATCTTCTATTCAGAAACAAAAAATAAATAAAACCAGCATTGAACCCCTAAAAGATCAAACTTGAAACACATACTACAAGAATGAATAGACAAACAATCAATCAATCTCAAACAATCAAATTTGAGAAACTACATATTCGTCATCAAATTAGGAGTAGTTGTACACTGATATGCTAACAAGAAGTCTCATCATTCAGTGATAACTTCATGATGTAGGAGAAAAAATATAAATGCATACCTTATCGATATTGTCCATCATTATTCCCTTGACCTCTGTCATTTGAGCCTTTATTTTAGATATCTTACTGATTTCTTCTGGATGGCTCATGCAATATTCCATGTGTTCCTTAATTCTTGGCCTATTTTCATCAAAACAAATGTCAACAGCTTGCAAAATAATTGAATAGAATAATATTAGTAAAGGTACATCATAGTATCAACAAACGTTTTACACACCCGAATTCCCTATCAAGATTGTATGCAATACCAAAAGTGTCTCCAAATAAGTCATCATCATCATCGTCTTCATCTGCAAGTGGATGTGGCCCCTCAATACCAATCCTCGCTCCATATACCCTTTTAAAATCATCCTTCAATCTCTCAAGAAATGCAAAAGGTATACCTCTTCCAACTGACTCATGAGCAACAACAAGAAAAACTGCAGTGCCA
>JABWDY010043761.1:32887-43015 GCA_013358455.1 Thalictrum thalictroides | reverse complement strand
CGATCCTACGACCTTGGGCCCAACCTCCCAAGTCTTGACCAGTAGACCCTGGGACCACTGGATGCCTTGTCATGAGATAGGAAGCCTTGCCTTACCAATATCAGGGACTCGTTTGGAGTCCCTTTCCAATTGGTGTAAACTTATTAAGTTATCTCTACATGAAAAAGGAAGGATACTTTAAAAGTGTTCTTGATTTGATTTTTTTGGTTTATGAAGTTCATGCACGAAGAATCGCGGCTTTGAAGGCCCTTACTGCTGCTCCATCAAGCAACTCGGAGATTTTGGCGAAATTATATGAAATCGTGTTTGGCATTCTTGATAAGGTTTGACCTATATTGCTGGTTACTTTTTATATAGAAGTGGTACATGTATTTAGGTAGAATGCAAGTTTTTCACGGTTCTTTCTTGTTCATACTCAGTCCAGTCTTACTTATAGTATGGTTAAGTAGAGTTGTGACCCATCTGAATTTAAATCACAGGTAGCTGATGCAAATCAAAAACGAAGGAAAGGCATGTTTGGTAAAGGAGGTGATAAGGAGGTAATGGGATTAATTTGTAACTGTGAATTGGCATAATAATACTGTGGATCTCTAATTCAATGGCTAATTATTGATACTATTTAAATCGCTACCATGCATGCTCTATTTTATGCCGTCTCTCTGCTTTTATGCATAATTATATTTACCTTCAACATCAATCACAAGTAGTTAGTTACGGTAATGAGCTTGGATTGAAATTAGTTTATAAATTTCAGTCTATAATACGAAGCAACCTGCAATATGCTGCTCTTACCGCTTTGAGAAGATTACCGCTAGATCCAGGAAATCCAGTATTTCTCCACCGCGCTGTACAAGGGTAAGAAATCATTTGGGTTTATGTTTTTTATTTGTTTTGGTCTTCAATCAAATTACAAACTCATCATAGGTAAAATCTTTTAGCTACTCACATATTTGCAATGCTTAGTGCGCTAATCTCTCTCTTTTTTTCCCCTCTTTATACACAGAGACACAAACACTCACATATATACATTTGTTAATGTAAATGTTTATTTTTGTTTATCTTTTGAACTTATTTTTTACTGAATCTCTTATTAGCTGTTAGTACTGGCTGTATTACTTTCTGAAGTTGTTGCTGTGATTATTGTTACTATGCTGTGATCAATAGTTATCTTAATTAATTTTAGCATCACTTCATTTATAATCATATGTCAGTTGCTATCATTTAATGCAAGATTTGGTTGTTTGGTACTCTAGGGTTTCATTTGCGGATCCTGTTGCTGTGCGGCATTCACTGGCCATTATATCAGAGTTAGCTACTAAAGATCCGTATTCTGTTGCCATGGCATTAGGTGAATTGATCACATTGACATTCTACAGTCTCTTAGCTTTTTCTGTTGCCAATTCTGTGATGATACACTCGTAGATGTGCTGTTTTAATTACAGGTTAACACATCACGCACTTGTATCTTCTATGATAGTATTATCAAAAATACATATAGATGTTCTAGGGCGCACTCTTATAAAGAACGTATAGTTCTGTTTAGTAATCATGTAGGAGATTAAATCGGAAAAAAACCCTTCTATGCATACATTAATGTTGACCATAATGTACAGACTATAGAGTTGTAGTAAAGTTATGATTGATGAAAGTATTAATTTGAAGGTAGCTGCATGTAATCACAAGGTCAGACATAAGTGAAGATGTGAATGATTAGAAAAAGAACACATGAAGGAACTTACGATATTAACTTGTAAAAGAACAAAGGTTCTCAATGCTATTTTTTTTTATATGCGTGGTTCTGTTGTTTCAATTTTAAAGTTTTGGACTGACACACCCCCTATTTCTTTTTGTGTTTGTAGGAAAGCTTGTTCTTCCTGGAGGTAAATGCAGTCTACTTTTTCATTTCATAGACATTCTTAGGAAATTTAATATACCATGGAAACCGTATATTTGTGTTAAAATTTGATATGTCTATATGTTAAGATCAACTTTGCATATATAGCTCTGGACTCTGATTTTGTTCATTCACTTGGAAGATGTATCCCACATAGCTAACTAATTATTTAAATAAAAACAAAACATTAAAAAAAAACTGCAATGTTTACTGAGTTGACATGAATTAAGCCAGTCATATGAAGTGCATCACTTCTATATCGGTAAGTAAATTATTCATGTTGCTATAGTGAGTAAACTTTATAAGAAAATTTGTCCCTGTATGGTTTGTTACTGGGCATATTGAACGATTTAATTTTGTATTGCCAGACCAAAAAGTTTTGGGGGTTTCGAGAAAAGCAATCTAAACTTTCTAGCAATATCTTTATATGCTTTTGTTTCTTCATCTGTTGTTATGTTCAAGTTTGAAAATTGAAAAGTCATTCCCCGTACATCTTTTTTATTTACTTGTAATGAATTGAGGTGGACGTTTTATGGTCAGGGGCTTTGCAGGATATTCTCCATCTACATGATGTTCTCGCAAGGGTCTCACTTGCTAGATTATGCCACACAATATCTAGAGCACGTGCATTGGATGGTAAACTAATTATGTACTGCATTATTATTATTTTTGTCCTTGTGTGCTTGAGTGGGTTAGAGGATTGGTATAACCTACACAACTAATTGTACAGAGAGACCTGATATTAAATCTCAGTTCAGTTCTGTTCTCTATCAACTTCTTCTGGATCCTAGTGAAAGAGTCTGTTTTGAAGCGATTCTGTGTGTATTGGGAAAATTTGATAACACAGAAAGGTAATCTTTTCTCTATATTCTCTCTAATCTGTGAGAATATTCTACATATTTCATTTCTTGAGCACACGAATTAGATATCGCTCATGCAGTTGCTAATTCATGCCCTAAGATCGCACACTTCAACTGTTTCATTTATGTGTTTTTATTGTAGGACTGAAGAGAGAGCTGGTGGTTGGTACCGTTTAACCAGAGAAATTCTTAAGTTGCCAGAAGTACCCTCTGTAACATTGAAGGAGTCTATTGATGACCCAAAAGATGCTCTTCCCCCGAAGAGTGCAAAAGATAAAGCCTCTCATAAGACAAGGCGTCCACAGCCTCTAGTCAAACTTGTAATGAGAAGGTTCATGAAGTTACTTTTGTTTTATTTTTATTTTAGAACTTTGCTTCATGAGCAATTAGCTCTGCAACAAATAGATTATCCATGACTTTTTAGCGAGAGACTGCCTACAACTCTACAAAGAGATGCAATGTAACACAGACCTTGAGCCACACTATCAAAAGAGACTGCACCCATCCATGTGTATATTTCATAAATGTTGTTTGGATGTTTTTATATAAAATTCACTTGCACAAAAATTATTAGATTATTCTGCACTTTTCCCCCAAACCAGTTAGATATAAACTCCCCAATATTTGAAAGAGGTCAGACTCTATCTTCGCATTCCCTAAGACCATCAACCAGTTACGCTTTAACCATCTTTATTTTCCGTGTCTAGTAGGTGGGTTGCTTGTTATTTCTTATTTATTTTTCACTTCATACTATTTAACTCTTAGTTACATTTTCTTGTATAACTTTTGTAATTTATAGGCTGGAGAGTTCATTTAGAAGTTTCTCAAGGCCTGTACTACATGCGGCAGCAAGAGTTGTGCAGGAGATGGGGAAAAGTAGGGCTGCTGCATTCTCATTAGGTGTGGATATTGATGAAGGAGCACCACTACATGCATACTCTGAAACTGTTGAGTCTGTCGATCAGGATATCAATGAAACCTCTGAAGGTAGTGTGTTCTTTAGGTTTAGTATTGTCCATTCACTGCCTTTTCTTGTATCATGTAAACCATTTTTGAATATCTTAAATTCAAGTTATGCTTGTCAGAACGTGCTAACATGCGTTGCATTGATTTAGATCTTTTATGCTTTTGATTCTCATATTGTCTAGTTTGGCTCAATTCATTAGTCAAGACACTGCCCTCTGCCAAATTACAGGGGCTCATTTGAATAATTCATGTTCCTAGGACATCTCAGGTAATAGTGGTGATGATATATATGCAGCCAATCCATTGAATGATGACTAGCAACTTTTGATCTGTAGAGATCTTGTATGCGGTTAGTTACTGTTGTTTTGGGTCAGTAACCTTTCTTTGACTAGGCATGTTTGAAGGTTTTGTTTGATTTTGGCGTGTATGTGTTTTCCACTGTAACACTTTATTATATATATGTTTGAAAAGCTCATGTATTTTCTTCTATTTTGCTGATACTCTATCTGTTTTTTGTTTTGTTGTTTCCTGTTGAACATTTTTTGAATTATAGCGTTTTGTTTGCTTACAGCTTGTTTTCTTCCTTTCTTGTAGGTTCCCGAAAGGGTTTTTTGTTATCTAATGGCATGGGAGGCAAAGATACTATTGCAAATTTATTGGCTTCCTTGATGGAAGTAGTGCGGACGACAGTAGCTTGTGAATGTGTTTATGTTCGGGGAATGGTAATCAAGGCTTTGATCTGGATGCAAAGTCCATATGAACCTTTTGATGAATTGGAATCCATAATTGCATCTGAGCTGTCAGATCCAGCTTGGCCTTCAACACTATTAAATGATATCTTGCTCACATTGCATGCTCGGTTTAAGGTATAGTAGTTGAAAGTTTATATTTCCACTGTTCCACGTGATAATTTTTCGTGACCTAGGTATACAGTTTGTATTTATAACATCAATATACATACCATATAGAAGAACTTTTGGCTCTGTTGACCTCTATGCTCATTATTTTTTGGTTGCATAAAACTTTTTTAGTCTTTATTGTATACCCTTTCCCCTTGGTATATGTTCATGTACTGAAACAGCAGATTTAAGTATCTGCACTGATATTAAATGATCAATTTTTGTAAGCAGGAGGTGAAGAAACACTTAACTTATCTCAGTTTGAGTTTGCCAATATTATAATTAGTACAACTGCTTTTTAAGTAAATCTTTTCATGATGATTGCTCGAACCCAAATTGAGCTTAATCTGTCCAACTTTACCACAATGTTTCTCATAACCACTTCTGTCAAGACAAAGGAACTATAATAACCACATGTAAGAATTAGTCGTAATATTTTCTTCAATGTGTCCAGGTCTGTCTATGCAAATTGAATTGAATTGGAACTGGCGCTGTACACTTTTTGTGAGAGACTTTGCTCACGATTTTTTTTTTAATATCTGTAGGTTTAATGGCTCTGATTTTCAATTTTCAAAATGCATCACATAATTATTTTTAATTTATATTTCATATATATTTTCTTGCATTCAAATTGTATGAATTATCATGTTCATTTATCAATGGTTTATTAGGCAACTCCAGATATGGCTGTCACTCTTCTTGAAATAGCAAGAATATTCGCTACGAAAGTTCCTGGAAAGATTGACGCGGATGTGTTGCAGCTATTGTGGAAAGTAAGTTTCTGGAAAGACCAGGACAATTCTTTCCCTTTACTTGTTGATTTTGTGTATACTTTTGATTTATTGGTTTTTGATATAACTTGTTTCATTCTTCTCTCCTACATACTATTACAACTGGTGACACACATTACTTAATCATGTTATTATGTCCTAGTGATTGCGGGTTTCAGGTAGCTTGTCTGTTAGTTGCTTGGGACTTATTTGATAAAAAAATGTTGCTTGTGAGAAGCTACCATCGACAGGTACCCCTTCTTGGTGAGGGGATTGTTTACTCATATGAAGGATTGCCACTAAAAAAGCTACTTTTGTCACTTGTCTTCAGCCACACAAAGTTTGATTCACTAGCATTGAGCTAGTTTGTGGGGTCTAATTAAAAACATTTAGTTGTAAAACTTAGTCATAGGAAATATATGAACACACACACAACTACATTAAATATTTGTTTGTATCTCATCCGTCTCTACTTTGAGTCCAGGTTTGCTTCTGGATACTGATATTTCTTTGGTCAATCTGGAGACAGTGTAAAATAGATTGTTGCACTATTAGTGTATGGTAATTGAGAACATAATGTGCTGTTCTTGTGAATCCTACCTGATACTTTTCTTTAAAAATTAATTCAGAATTTACAAGTTTAAAATGGCCAAGAAGTTATTTAGATTGACTTATATGGGTGTCCGGATGTAGGCAGACGGCAGACCCCCACCATGCTTTAGTCATAGTCTCATAGGAAACTAGGATCCCAGATCCATGCTGTAAACCCAAGAAAAAGATCGTAAGAAAACCAACCAAATTATATAAATGGGACTTGGACCTTTCATCAGGGGAAAGATGTGCTTAGATACATTTACTTTAACTTCCTAGGCTTTTTTTTAAGCTCCACTATTAGGCTGAAGGTGAAAGGGGATTGATACTCTTGTAACTTAATGAATGAACTGCAGGAGAATGCACCCTAAGTACACTATCACACTTGTAACAATCTCTTCGGTTTGACTTCTCCAAGTTATTTCTGATTTAATGGGAACTTCGAAGAGGAAAAAAGTAGTGTGTTATGTTTATTAGATATTGTTTTTCTTTTCATTTTAAAAATATGTAACGTTATAGGTTTTTGCCAGTTTAGTTCATTGAAGATGTCTTTTATAATTGGCAAACAATGTTTACTCCTTCAAACTGTACAATCTAATTAATACACTGTTCCAGACATGCCTTGTTGGAGCTGGACCAGATGGGAAACACACAGCTTTGGAAGCAGTCACGATTGTCCTTGATTTACCTCCACCTCAACCTGGGACAATGTCAGGACTAACATCTGTAGATAGGGTTTCAGCATCTGATCCGAAGTCTGCTCTTGCGTTACAGAGACTAGTGCAAGCAGCAGTAAGTATGATAGTTTATTGCATTTTTATGTCACAAATAGCTGTAGTAGCATGCACCTGAGACTTACCAGTATACCAAAGATATAGAGAATCCACACCCACAACTTCCAGGAGATTTCATAAAAAGGAGTTTGACATTGCATCCCTTGTGCCTTGAGCTGGGGATGCCTCTTATGCATGCATTGTGGACTTTTAATTATAGATCCTGCAATACTTCTGTTTGCAGGTCTGGTTCCTTGGAGAAAATGCAAACTATGCTGCATCTGAATATGCCTGGGAGTCTGCAACCCCTCCTGGTACTGCATTGATGATGTTAGATGCAGATAAGATGGTTGCTGCTGCTAGTTCTCGAAATCCTACTTTAGCTGGTGCATTGACACGACTCCAAAGGTGTGCTTTCAGTGGCAGCTGGGAGGTATGACTTTCTACACTGCAATGCTTTTAAGTGTATATTTTTCCTGTGATCAAAAGGTTAATGATGCACTGGAATTATGGTTGTCATTACTATAAGCCTGACCTATCTTAACTTTTTTTTATAGGGAGGTATAGGTTTAAAGGTATAACTTGATTTGCATTGTAATTTTTTACATCAGTATGGAGTCCAAAGGACGTAATAGTTATTGCCATCACAACTTTTTTAAGTTGTCACTGCTAGAGTTATTATTTTATGTTTAGAGCTTGGTTTTATCGATATTTCCATTAATAAGTGATAGTGGGCCATTTCTTTTTGAATAAGTGGGTCACATGCTTAACAAATAAACCAAAGAATTGACTTTCTGTGCGTGTGTGTCTTAGTATTTCTAATTACACAAAAGGTTTTCAATTAGAAATAACAATTACAGTATGGTTTTATGAATCCAACATCTGGCCTAAACATTTCATAGACTACCTCTCTTCCCCATTTTGTTGTTGTTTTGAACTTTGCTAGTTTAGATTGCAATGTCTGGTTAATCCGGAACTCAACATCATTCGTGTGTTACATCTTTTAAAAATGTTAGAAAATTTGACTGACAATTTCAGTGTTCTTTAATTAATTGGCTTCAGCTGTAAGTCTGTTATCATTGTAAAAGATTAAATAACAAAATATAATATTTTTGGTTGGGTTATATGATAACATTAGGTGCGCATTGTTGCTGCTCAAGCTCTCACAACCATGGCAATCAGATCGGGAGAGCCTTTTAGGCTACAAATTTATGAATTCTTACATGCTCTAGCGCAAGGTGGAATGCAATCTCAATTTTCGGAAATTCATCTTAGTAATGGAGAAGATCAAGGGGCCAGTGGCACTGGTCTTGGGTCTCTTATAGCTCCCATGTTGAAGGTTCTTGATGAGATGTATAGAGCACAAGATGACTTGATCAGGTAAGAGCTAAAACTATTTATCTTCTTGACGTTGAATTTAATGATATTTTACCTTTGAACCTAAGCTAGTCTTCTATATGTATTTTTCAGAGAAATGCGAAACCACGACAATGCAAAAAAAGAAT
This sequence comes from Thalictrum thalictroides, assembly GCA_013358455.1. Classification (NCBI taxonomy): domain Eukaryota; kingdom Viridiplantae; phylum Streptophyta; class Magnoliopsida; order Ranunculales; family Ranunculaceae; genus Thalictrum; species Thalictrum thalictroides. Next base: position 34,757 of record JABWDY010043761.1, on the reverse strand, counting down.
GGACAGATGATGAACTCAAGAAACTGTACGAGACACATGAGAAGCTGCTTGACCTCGTTTCGTTGTTTTGTTACGTACCAAGAGCTAAATATCTACCGTTGGGTCCAATAAGGTAATAAATCTATTGTTACTTGCAACAAGAAAATACAGTTGATTTGTCAAATTTAACTGCAAGCCTGAGAAGAACTGCTCTTCAAAGCTTTTTATATGGATCATTGTGTTCAATGACAGTGGTGAGACTTGAACTATAGTTTGGTTCATTTGAACCAGAATTTAGTTCGAATCTTTTCATAACATTCAGAAATATACTATCTTTACAGCATTTCCATCTGACTATTTGTATTCTGATTCAATTTCTTGTTGATTATTTGCAACAGTGCAAAACTAATTGACATCTATCGTACGCGGCATAATATAAGTGCATCAGCAGGCTTGAATGATATAGCTGTTGCTACAGGAATTTCAGACCTTGTTTATGAATCTAATGCAACACCTGAAAAAGACCCCGATGAGCTTGATCAGGACCTGGTAAATGCATGGGCAGCAAACCTAGGTGATGATGGTTTGTGGGGAAATAATGCACCAGCCATGAACAGGGTAAGGAATTTTGCCTATAGATGGTGGAGAATCTTTTTTTTTACCAAACTTTGTACCAAGTACCTTTACACCTATGGTATCGTTTAGGTAAAGTCTTTCTGTTTGTCATGAACATGCTTACAAACCAGACATTCACTTTGCTTTTACCTCTTTGTGCTAGGTAAATGAATTTCTTGCAGGCGCTGGTACTGATGCTCCTGATGTCGAGGAGGAAAACTTTACCTCTAGAGCGTCTGTTAGCTATGATGATATGTGGGCAAAGACACTTCTAGAAACAACAGAAGTAGAGGTAAAACTGAAATATCATTAGGCATTAGAGGAAAAGTTTTGAATTTGAAAGTGTAGTCTCATATGCCAAGTTGATTGGAATACACATTTAATTTCATATACTTCCTTTTCTTTTGTAGGAATATGATGCAAGGTCGTCTGGGACATCATCTCCTGAGTCGACAGGATCAGTTGAGACTTCTATATCATCTCATTTTGGAGGAAGCTATCCGTCCCTATTCAGTTCACGTCCAACTACTTATGGTGCTTCACAATCCTCGGTATTGAGCCGCAAGCATTTTACCTTGTTTATTATATATGATTTGACTATTTGTTTTACTTACTGGAAGGCTGTAAGCATTAAAATAAGGAAGAAAACCTATTCATGGGTTCTCATATTAAGTAAGGCACAGTGTTCCTTGGCATAGAATCAGCCTGGTGATAGCATCAGTTTTCGACAATTATTTGTTTACATCTTGGATCAGCTCATTTATCCCTAGAAAAGAAATTACTCACACCATATCAATTTGCCATAACAGGAGAGGTCAGGAGCAGCTGGAAGCAGATTTAGCAATCCTGGTGGTAGTTCATCAACCTTTGAGGGTGTTGGTTCTCCGGTCAGACTTGAAACTCTTAGTCCTTTTATAATAACTGATATTGTATCTTGTGTTTCAGTAAACATCATAATATTTTTTTTCTAACTGAATAAGCCTGTTCAGATTAGGGAAGAACCTCCATCATATGAAGCATCAGTTATGCAGAGATTTGAGTCTTTTGAGAATCCCATGGCTGCTCGCGGGGCACCCAGCTTTGGATCACAGGATGATGAAGAGCCAATATCTTCCGACAATCAGCAGTTTGGGAAAGCACTCTATGACTTCACTGCAGGTGGTGATGATGAGGTAATTCAATTTCAGTGCTTGATGAGGGACATTGAAGGCAATTTTTTAACTGTGTTTAATGCTATTTTGACGATCAATTGAAGTTGTGAAAAACTTCTTGTTTT
>JABWDY010043761.1:6446-24257 GCA_013358455.1 Thalictrum thalictroides | reverse complement strand
TCAAAAAGATATTCACAATTGAAACAGAAATATACGCAAATTTAATTTTAAGCATTACATAATACACACAACCTCAACTAAGACAAAATTAAACAAATCTAAAATAATAGCCAATTGATTTTTGAACAACATGAAATTCAATGTGGATCCATGTAAGTGTTAAGTGTTGAAACAGTCATAAATCTTCACTCCGATTGAAATGCACATCATCATATACAAGTCAACAGCGTTAAATCAAAACAGTGATATCTATATAAACCAATGGAATAGTCAAAACACCTCTGTACAAAAACAATGAATAAAAAACTCAAATCTTTTTGGTTAAAAATTTCAAATCTTTTTGGTTAAAAATTTCAATTTGATACATAAAAGGCCTGATTAAAACAATAAACCTAATTTGACAGTAAAATCAATTTTTGGAGACGTTCAAGGGTGTGTTGAAGAGTTGTACCTTTCCCCTATGGACTTTGAAGACGTTAAATTGGTAACAGATGTCTGAACGTTCAACTCAAGAAGCGAGATTGATGAGCACCTGTCTGTGGAATTGTTAGAATGATCCTCTCAGCTTGGAAGGTAAGTTGTTTCAGGAGTGATTGTGGAACAATGTACTGCGTCTTCATGGTCTGTTTCTCTCCTCTATAAACTGTGAAAGTGGCCAGTAGGAACATGTGTGCAGTATGTGTAAACAATGCTAGTTGAAGGATTTATTTGCCCTATGTGTAGCTGCATTGCTGCTGCTTGCTCCCTTCTGTGCTATTATACTGCTGCTGCATGCACAGTTTTCGATTACAGTAGCATTGCAGACTTACGTCCCTGATCCTCACATTCATAAATTATGTCCATCATGTTTGTACATGTTGAAACCTATGTTTCCCCCTTTCCTTCAAACTCTTTGGTGTCCATTGTCAACCAAGTTCAGGTCACTGCCTTGATTCTTTTTTAGTGTAGCATCCACCGAGAAGTCTTTGTCTCGAGTGTAACATGTAGAAAACAGTGTGAATTCATAGTGAAGATATAAAACAAGTGCAGGTGCTTGCAAAATGCAAACATTCTTTTGAGATTAGTAAATTGGAAATAAGTTTTATTAACTTCTCAAGACTTAGGTCATCCAAACGACAGTGGAAAGAAAAAAGTGGACCATTAGAGCATTCCCAAATAGTAAAAAGGTTTTAGGAATGCCTTGGAGGAGAGAGATTGATGGTTTTAAGAGTATTCTAGGCTAAAAGTTTTTTTTTCTTTTAAACTTACCAATAGTTGGTTTTAGGTGATAGAAAAATTAACACAAACTTAACCATCATTTAATGCAATTTAATTTTTAATTATTAAATAAGCTTATGTGGCACTCTTAAAACCATTTTAAGGTCTTGGCAAATTTGCTATCTATCTAAAACCTTTTTACTCTAAAAGCGTTCCTAAAAGCACTATTGGGTTTAGTTTTATGCTAAAAGTTTACTAAAAGTAATTTAAAACAACCATTGAGAATGCTCTTACCTAGTTATTCTTTCCTTTCCCTCACTTAATGGATTGCCAAACAGACACAACTTAGCCTTTGGAGGATTTATTACTCAGATAGACTATAAGAAACTTATCTATACAATTAAGAAGAGGTTTATGCACTTTCAAACTCCCTTCCTTGGAACTCAGACCTTGGTGCAAACAACTCTCTCTGGTTCTCTTCTCTATTATATTTCAACCTCCTGGCCTCCTCGCTTGAGATTCTGAATGCATCTGTGAGAATTCCTTCAGGCAACGCTGGGATAGCTGAGTTCCTTCTCTGATTTACTATGGCATTGGCGTTGATTTTAAATGAAACCCATTCAAAACCTTGGTCCCCGGCCTTCTAAACCACAACAAAGTTCTGTGGAACAATTAATAGTTGATTTTTGCGTAGTCTACCATTATCGATACAGTAGGTTGTTGGTAGCTGCCAACAATTTGAACCTGAGCATCACCCTTAAGCACATTGATCACACCATGAGCATATTCAAATTCCTGCGTGGTGCCAGGACAGCATTCTGCAAATACTCAAACCATTTTAAAGATTATTAGAACTCTTTTTTTGATATTCAAGCACAAGTCATTGAGAATGCTGAGCTTCCTGCTGTTTACTCGAGTAATGCGTCCGGCACTTGGGTTGTAGACTTCAGCATTTGAAGGTTTATCTATGTTTATTCAGAGTTTGACGTTGCAAAATGACTTTTCTGAACCACTTTGTCTTGATTGTTCATTTTGGTCCTCTGGTTGTTCTCTTCTCCCACCCTTGGTGGCCTGATCACTTTAAGCTCATTCTCTACTCGGACAATGATTCCTCTGTTGTCGTTTTGTCCTCTTAGCCTTCTTGCTGTCTCTGTCCTAACACCAAAACATCGGCCAACAATTATTCATCAAATCCATTCAAAATTTTGTTGGAAGAGCTCTCTTGCTCAGTGCCCCTACATCCATAGGGCGAGCTTTCTAGTAATTGTTTTCCTTGTTGGGGGTTGCCGCCAATGTAGAATGTCTGAAACACCATGTAAATGTAGTCAGTGCATATATTACTTTTGCCAATAAATATACTGTCATAAATGAAAACTGCGGTTTGTATATTATTATTATCAGGGATAAGTTTTACCCTGCTTCTATCAACAAGTTAGTTTTCATTTGTGCTTGTGTCAATAAGAGAGACCCTGACAAGTTGGGTGTCACCGTCATTATAGAACCAGTTGGCAACACCAACTTGGGGACTGGGGTGGCCATCTCCCTGTCTATAACTCTGCCCGCTTAGGCCTTCTTCTTGTCGCCTTTGGCCTAGCTCCTGTTGGGATTGTTGCTGTTGTTGTATTCTGATTGTCAAGATGATTGGAATGTCTTTGGACAGCAAGGGATTACTGCTCCATGATTATCGTCACTTATGTAAGAACAGAACAAGGTAACGACCCGATCAGGTCTGCTGCTGCACTGTCCATAAACAAATTGTCTGAAAAGCAAAAAACGATTGAAAGAGGTAGTAATGCAGACTGTGAAGGATGATCAAAGATCTACGACAGTAACCACTATACATACCTGTATTGTTTGTTCAATTGTTCCATTTTCAACAGCATGATATCATATTATCATACGTTCAGTGAAGTCCAGTTCGCCTGTAGAGCTGATTCTAATTCCCTTAATTGTAGACAAATGCTTGACACATAATCCAGTCTAAGGCTATCCATCTGGTCACGTTTTGCATGCCTGTATCCATCTGGTCACGTTCAAAGATCCATCTCTGTGTAGGTGCAGACATTATTCGACCAGATGGTGCTGACCAGCTGAGTGAAAAAAAATCGATCTGTTCCACCTTGAAGCATCATTTGAGTGATGAAATGTACAAGTACAGTGTACTATTTGCTTAGGAGAATCTCTCAAATCCACAATAATGTCCAGTATACATCTCTGTAGTGGAAAGTTCAGAAATTGCTAGTGTAGTATACATCTCTGTAGTGTAGAAACCAAGAACCTCAGATGAATCAGATATACATTTTTACAAGTAATAACTTTGAGAATTATATATATGAACTACAAGGGGTTATAAGACACAGTTCGACATCTATATTTTCCTTGATATATATATAGCTGACCAAATTTTGGTCTACTAGTTCATTGTATTATCTAGCTCTAATCTCATTTTTATTCTGACACGGTTTGGTTTTGCATGCACATATTTAGCTCGCAAGGTACGTGCATTGATTAATTATTTAATATGGCAAGACCCAACAATATTACATTAATGACTCCACCACCATCTTCCTCAGCTTCCAAGTCCCACCACCACGAAAACCTACTGTGTTGGTATTTTAAAGCTTCAAATGATCTTTAACTAGTCGTTCGAGTTTGATCTATATTACAACCTTTCAAAGATGTTGTGTTAGTGGGTAGTAGTAGTAGCTTAGTACTTGCAGGAGATGCATATACCAATTTAATTTGTATTGGTAGCTTATTTGGAAATGCTTTGAAGATGGACCTTCCATAAGTTGATAAACAATGTACCAGGTCAGATGAAGTTTGCATTGATTCTTTTCTTATCCATATTAGTTGGCAGTGAGAATATTTTTAAATAAATATATTCCACTTTTATTAGAATTAGCTGTTATAATTTATTATTAATTAATTTCTATTAAAACCATTTAATTTCTGCAGCCTATTTAAAGGTTGGATTGAAGCAAATGAAAAACACACTAGGTAAAAGAAACAATTCTTTTGGTAGAGCTATTTTAATTTCTTTGCAGTATTTAGAAGAATATGAGAATGAAGAAGAAAAGGTATGAATTCCGAGTTATCAAATTCTTTTTGAAGTTTGTATATAATTATATATACACCTATATTTTCTTTTGTTGTGTCTGATCTGATTTCTAGCGTCATATTCCATATTTTTCAATGTTCTAATTTACTGAAAAAATGCAGGAAAATGGATCATTCACCCAGCACAAACACACTACAGGTTCAGCGATTTACCAAAATTACCAGAGCGGGTGGTAGTTGGAGGCAACTTGATGATATCCCCGGTCTGATGCAGGATTTGGATGTTATACATTTGGATGACGACTTGATGATATCCCTCCTTATACCATGAAACGTTATCCGTCAGAGCCTGTAGACATTCAAAATGGGTACATAATGTTTTCCTCAGGGAAAAGGCTCTTGCTCTACGAAAAGATATCAAAAGAATTACGACAGAAATCAAATGTGAGTTACCTGGTGAAGAGGTCTCGAATATGATTCACAAATATCAGCCTGATTATGTGGAAAGTTTTATGAATGGAGAACATAAGTGGAAGGCAGGAGAAGATAAGTGGAAAATGTAAAAATTTGAGCAATCACAGCCAATATGAAAAGAAAAGCATGATTTGCAAAACATATATAAAAGAGGAATTGTAACAGTCAGTTTTTCAATTCCAATTCAACTTATATAATCATAATAAATTTATATATGATGATATTGTAGTTTTTTCTTTTTCTTTTCTTATCAATGTTGTTTTGCGCTAAAAAGCTTAATATTGTTCTGCAATGATGATAACGAAACAACGGACTATTCAGGTGGCAAGGCGGTATTATGTTTAATTGACATATATGCCTTTGTCTTGCAAAACTATTTGATGTAATTATCAAACAAGATACAAAAATAATACTGTATCAGTGTATCTTAAAAGCTGAAAGAATTGTTCTAAGATTTTGATTACTCAATGTCAATAGGAAACACAGGATGAAGATTCAGTAAGAACAAGTCTACACACAAGATCAAATTTTTCTTTTTTGCTTACTGTGTGTCCGATCCAGCTTATGGAACTCAACTAATCTCAGGGGTGAGACTAGCTCAAGTAGGGAATCAAACCTGTGCCCATGTGCCTAATCAGCAAATAATCAGATCTCTGATCTTACTGCTTGAGCTACTCAGGGTGGGTGCACAGGTCAAATGAGATGATTAAAAGCATGGACTAGTCAGGCAGCAAGGCAGTGTCATGTATAACGTAAGCCAGTTTTAGAAAAATATAAGTACTAGACTATTAGTTGATCAGGATATGAGGTTAATGCTTCAATCCAAGCTAAGTTTTAAGTCTTGATCCACGTCTCTTGACTCTGGGTTCATTGAGGTTAAGGAACTTTCGTAAATGCGCTCTCTTTTGAGTTAGAATTTTCGTAAATGCGCTCTCTTTTGAGTTCCTGCCTCATAGACTCCGATCTGAAAACATCTAAATTCTCTCAAAAGGTCAACCGAAATGCAATAGTATTGAATGCTACAGGTTTACTATATACCAAGTCTCTATTCACTAGCTTTATTGCTTGTACTACCCTTAGCGAATCTTTTGCAAGTTTACAATAGTAATCACCTTCATTCATAGTCCTTTCAATATACATTACAATTTCTGAAACAAGAGATGTGTTAAGTATCACAACTAGACAATAACCATGCCTTGCGCAGCATGGCAGTCGGGACAGTTGTGTATTTCCCTCGACTGGCAGGTAAGACTTTGCTTGGAGCGATATATTGGTGTACGTATCCATTGCATCCCAAGTATATTTCTCTTCATACCTTCAACTTTTGAGACTCTGAGCCAATATATAGCCATAGGCATCCATATGCTGCTACTGATAGGCCTAAACCTGACTAAATCTGTGGGTACGTAGAGAGGTCTGATAAAGTATGATGGAGAGAACCCTACCCTAGTAGGCGACGAAAGTGGATGCATAGAGCTTTAAGTGTAGCGATGTAAACTCTACTATTTGATGCAAGGGAATAACATTTAATTTTACTGATTAAAACCAAACGCCAGAGCTGCCACAATTCAACTTATTAACTGCCATTTTGCATGTACTCAGGAACATATATACAAACTGACTTCAGCGCCCAATCCAAGCACAGGTTCTTGGAAGCACAACGTCCTTAAATTTAGAATTTCAGTTCATCATTGTGATTATGTTTTGCATGCTCGCACGTAGATGCATTAAATAAAATGCTTTAATAGCAGGGCTTATGTGCTCAGAATGTTCACAACCCTAATTAGCAATCTTCCATATCATTTGCATCAATATCGTTTATGCAACCCACCACATACTACATATGATTTCCTCCCAATTGCGTCAAGTATTATATGTATATGTTAGTGTTTAAAACCATAATTCAACTTAAAACTAACATTACAGTTTTTGTTACTTTTCGCCAAGGGATACGTAAATTTTATATCCCAAGAAAATATATATGCTGATTTGGTATGAATTCTGGAGATAAAACATGTATGCATATGCGCTGGATTATTTACCATGGTAAGATTACGAGAAACATCTCTAGCTAAAGTTGGTGTTAGAGTTTGTTTACCTCTTATCGAAGAATATCCAACTGGAAAACAGGTTGGTTTCTTTTGCTGGAAGGTTACTACTCATTCACTTTGCTCTCTCCTCTTTCCATGTTTACTGGGCCAGAACCTTCTGCTCTTCCTGAAGACAAATACTTCTCCTTGAAATAAGTTTTTTCACTGCATTGTTAGTTGTTACCATCATAGAACCCAACTTTATTGAGCATTGAAAATCTAATATTCTAATATAATGATAGTGGCCAGCAGATCCGACCAGCTCCAAAAATTTTAACTTAGTTCATGTAAGGAAGCAACAAGGTACTGTAATTGCTTCTGATAAGATCCAAAGGCATATAAGTCTTCAAGATGGTGTTGCAGTACCGGGATAGAGATACACTTAATCGATGGTAACATCTGCACGGGATACCATACAAGGCTAGGGCTGGTATAATCCTAAATGTTCTATTACATTTTTGTTTTTTAAAATTGATTTAGTGTCTTAACATCTGCAGGAGTTATGCTTGTCAATGTTACAATCCCTTCTACTGGGATGAGATTCACCATATAAGTTGGTTATAGATAGCATGCAGTACATGTGATTACTACTGATTAGTACGTGATTTACAATGACAAGTAAATGCAGCAAAGCTTTCACAAGATTTAGAATAAAATCATAGCAACAAATTGACCCAAAACGCAGACTTTTTTCAATTTTCTTTTTATTATGGAAAACCTACAATTACACATAAATAAATACATATTGATTCGGTACGGTCATCATAATTATCATATACTAACAGATGAATCTGATATACATTTCTACAAGTAATAACAGTAAAACACTGAGATATAAACTGCAAGGGGTTATTGTAAGGGACCCTGAAATCATCATATCTGACACAGTTGGACATCCATATTTTCAACCTAGCTACCAACTTCTCGCATTTTGTTTTTTTTACAACCAGCTTAGTTATTTTGTTAGCTGACATTAAAATTTTAGTAGGTTATAACTTTTGTTGATGAACTCAAGATTGATGATGGGATTTCCACATGAAACTTGAGGCCGGCCATATTCTGCTTGATATATACAGCAGACCGAATTAATAATTGTATTACCTAGCTTGTAAGGTACGTGCATATATTGAGTAATTCTTTTAATATGGCGAGGTCTAACAACATTACATCTATGACTCCACCACCACCTTCCTCCCAAGTCCCCCCACCACCAAAACCTACCATGTTGGTATTTTAAAGTTTCAAATGATCTTTAATTGTTCGGTCGAGTTTGATCTATATTAGAACCTTTCAGAGATGTTGTGTTAGTAGTTAGTAGTTAATAGTAGTACAATAGCTTAGTCCTTGGTAAAAATAAAACATACAGGGGATGCATACCAATTTAATTTGTGTTGGTAGCTGATTTGGAAATGCTTTGAAGATGGACCTTCCATAAGTTGATAAACAATGCACCAGGTCCGATGAAGTTTGAATTTGATTCTTTTCTTATCCATATTAGTTGGCAGTGAGAATATTTTTAAGTACATATATTCCCATTTTATTAGAATTAGCTGTTATAATTTATTATTAATTAATTTCCATTAAAACCAATTAATATCTGCAGCCTATATAATGGTGGGATTGAAGCAAATGAAGAACACACCAGGTAAAAGAAACAAATTCTTTTGGTAGAACTATTTTAATTTCTTTGCAGTAGTTAGAAGAAAGAATAGGAGAATGAAGAAGAAAAGGTAGTCTGAATTCCAAGTTCTTTTAGAAGTATATATATATTTTCTCTTGTTGTGTCTGATCTGATTTTTAGCTGTCATATTCCATATTTTTCAATGTTCTAATTTACTTAAAAAATGCAGGGAAATGGATCATTCACCCAGCACAAACACACTACAGGTTCAGTGATTTACCAGAATTACCAGAGCAGGTGGTTGGAGGCAACTTGATGATGTCCCCGATCTGATGCAGGATATTGGACATTATACATTTGGATGACGACTTGATGATATCTGCGTTATCCATCAGAGCCAGGCTCTTGCTCTGCGGAAATTTATTTCAACAGAAATCAAATGTGAGTTACCTGGTGAAGAGTTATGGAATATGATTCACAAATACCAGCCTGATTATGCGGAAAGTTTTATGACTGAAGAACATAAATGGAAGGCAGGAGAAGATAAGTGGAAAATGTATAAATTTGAGCAATCACAGCCAATATGAAAAGAAAAGCATGATTTGCAAAACATATATAAAAGAGAAATTGTAACAGTCAGTTTTTTAATTCCAATTCAACTTATATAATCATAAATTTATATATGATGCATTTGTAGTTTTTTCTTTTTATTTTCTTAACAATGCCGTTTTGCACTTAGAAAGGTTAATATTGTTCTGCAATGATGATAATGAAAAAATGGACATATAAGCCTTTGTCTTGCAAAACTATTTGATATAATTATCAAACAAGATACAAAAATAATACTGTACATCAGTTTATCCCGAAAGCTGAAAGAATTGTTCTAAGATTTTGATTACTCAATGTCAATAGGAAACACTAGTCCGAGATGAAGATTCAGTAAGAAGTCTATACACAAGATCAATTTTTTATTTTTTGTTTACTGGGTCTCCAATCTCAGGGTTGACTAGCACAACATCCAACCACCATGGCCCCCCACTTAAATCAGACTAGCTCAAGTAGGGAATCAAACCTGTGACCCATGTGCCTAACCAGCATATAATCAGATCTCCGCCCTTACCGCTTGAGCCACTCAGGGAGGGTGCACAGATCCAATGCAATAGAATTGAATGCCACAGGTTTACTATTATACCAAGTCTCTATTCACTATCTTTATTGCTTGTACATCCCTTAATGAATCTTTTGCAACAGTAATCATCTTCAATTCATTCCTAGTTCTTTCAACATTGCATTTTCTGAAACAAGAGATATGATGTTTTAAGTGTCACAACTAGACAATAACCATATCCATAGTACCCCAAGTATAATTCTCTTCCTACCTTCAACTCTGAGACTCTGAGCCAATATACGGCCATAGGCATCCATATGCTGCTGCTGATAGGCCTAAATAAACTGGACTAAACCTGTGGGTACACGAAGAGGTCTGATAAAGTATGATGGGGAGATCACCTACCATACCAGGCGAGGAACATGGAGGCATAGAGCTTTAAGTGTACGATGTAAACTCTACTATTTGATGCAAGGGAATGACATTTATATTTACTAATTAAAACCAACAACTGAGCTGCCACAGTTCAACTTATTAACTGCCATATTGCATGTATGTACTCAGGAACATATATATCTTTCCATTTCTATCTACAAACTGACCTCAGCACCCAATCCAAGTACAGGTTCTTGGAAGTTGGAAGCACAATGTCCTTAAATTTAGAATTTAAGTTCATCATCGTGGTTATGTTTTGCATGCTCGCAGATAGATGCATTAAATAAAATGCTTTAATAGCAGGGCTTATTGTGCTTAGACTGCTCACAACCCTAATTAGCAATTTTCCATATCATTTGCGTCTATGTTGTTTACGCAACCCACTACATACTACGTATGATTTCCTCCCTATTGCGTCAAATATTGTATATATTATTGACTAAAACCATAATTCAACTTAAAACTAACATTACAGTTTTTGTTACTATCTATCAAAATTGATGTCGCAGGTCTATATTTAATGGTGGCCATGGAAGAAATGAAAACTACAGGTGATCAGAGAAACATCTCTAGCTAGAGTTGGCTGGTGTTAGAGATTGTTTACCTCTTATAGAGAAGATCACTAGAAGAATATCAAACTGGAAAACAGGTTGCTTTCTCTTGCTGAAAGGTTACTACTCTTTCGCTCTGCTCTCTCCTATTTCCATGTTCACTGAGACAGAACCTTCTGCTCTTCCTGAAGACAATATACTTCTCCATGAAATAAGTTTCTTCACTGCATTGTTACCATCATAGAACCCAACTTTATTGAGGATTGAAAATCTAACATTCTAATATAATGATAGTGGCCAGCAGATCTGGCCAGCTCCAAAATTTTTAACTTAGTTAATGTAAAGAAGCAACAAGGTACTGTAATTGTTTATGATAAGATCCAAAGGCATAAGTCTTGAAGATGGTGTTGCAGTACCGAGATAGAGATAGACTTAATCGATGGTAACATCTGCACGAGTTACCATTACCATAGAAGGGCTGGTATACTCCTAAATGTTCTATAACATTTTGTTTTTTGACATTGATTAAGTGTCTTAACATCTGCAGGAGTTACGCTCGTCGATGTTACCATCCCTTCTATTGGGATGAGATTCACCATTTAAGTAGGTTATAGATAGCATGCAGTACATGTGATTACTACCAATTAGTACATGATTTACACTGACAAGTAAATGCATGCAGCAGAGCTTTCACAAGATTTAGAATAAAATCATTGCAACAAATTGATCCAAAACGCGAATGTTTTTCATTTTTCTTTTTATTGTGGAAAACCTACAATTATACATAAATAAATACATATTGGTTCGGTATTGATAATTAACATAAACTAACACATACTGACTGATGCATGACATCAAGCCAGTCAAACCAAAATTCGTCAAAGTAGTTACCCATCTTAAAACAAGGGCCTCCACCGGTCTTCATTAATTCAGCAAAACCTCAATGCTGGTTTCAACTCTCTCATCCACCCAATCGTACCCCAGAAGATAAGCCAGCACTGTCCATGATCAACAACAAACAGACGAATACTCCATATAAGAGCACAAAAGTCTTGACACATATTTCTCTCTCCTACCTAAGTACACCAACGACATAGTTTCATGCATAGATAATGAAAAGCTTTGTTCATACATAAGCATTACAGAAAACATTATAGACTATACACACATAGATGTTTCATCCTTAGTCTCTCTCATCACCATGACTAAGGATGTTTCTAATTAAAAAAAGTCTGGAGAAGGCCACATAGTCTTCCTATAACTTAATACACACATAGATGTTTCTAATTAAAAAAGTCCGGAGAAGGCCACATAGTCTTCCTATAACTTAATACGTTTTCCCAAACCCCTAGAATTTTAATTGCTAAATAATTTTTTTTAGTAGAAAGACCGTCAACATCCATCTCCTTCTCCATGTGCCAAACCATGCTCTACAGTATTTAATATATGGCAATGTGTTGTTCGGAGGGGTATTAAGGATGATCTGCATTGTTTATTCATAAATCGCAAATTCTACAGAAACATAATAGTGAAAATAATACTTTTGTCTCTCGAAACTTGGATGGTATTTTATTTCTTTCTGGAAAATCACACTAAATACTCATATGTTAGAAGTATACAAGAATATAGACATTGTTAAGAAGATTTACCGAATCTGCCAGATCCCAAGGGCTTCACTTCATCAGTCACCCCTTGCTGTTCCTGAATATGTTAGAAGTTAAGCATCAGACTTAATACACTTCATAACTCTGCAGAAAAAAAAGTATGCTAAACTTGCAACAAAAAGATGGTCAACCTGTGATGAGCATCACCCTTATTGAGGCCACACCAACTACCTAATAAAGCAACTCTTATACATAGAAATGTTCAAGAATTCTTCATTGTTGACCATGACACTTTTTCAAGCAACCTCCCACAAACTAAACACCAATCAATTAGTCTTAAGCAGTTAAGATATGATGGTTGCTTCATCAAGCTTTTGGTGTCTCTGTTCCAAAGCATAGCCAAAATTAGAATAGGTGCTGGTCACCGATTACTTTTAATCACAATAATCAAGAAAAAAAATTTGAGGAAAATGATTGAAATGAAGACAGTAGCAAAACGAAAGCTATTTCTTACCAATGGTTGAAGCAGAGGGGTTGGTTTGCTGGTTGATCATCTTCACCCCGGGACAAGATTTACACATGCACTGCTCCCCCTCCTCTATGTTGGCATAAATGGATGCCAAATGCTTCCAACATCCACTCCAGGAATATTTGCCACACTACTTGCAACTAACTCTGATACACATCTTCCTCTACCTTAATTTCGTCTCACTCAATCAAGTCTAGCTTACCTGCTAGTTGATCGCCTTCCCTTGTTACTTCCCACATGGTTTATAACATTTCCAGTCATTAGAAACCTCCACCCTCTCTCAGTGGTTGTAACTTTTGTTCTATGGTTGTGTGTGTTGTTGGTTTACTTGGTCAGTGTAAGAAAATCAATGGCATCCTTTGGCAACCTTGTGAGCTATCCATCCATCTTCCTGCAATTTGTGGTCAAGAACTTTCCATCAAATTTGAAGGACTCAAATTTAATGTTAAATGGAATTTACATAGTCAATATTTGTAAAAAGAAAGAACCTCAGATGAATCGGATATACATTCTTACAAGTAATAACACTGAGATATGAACTACAAGGGGTTAGGGACCCTGAAAGTATCATGCGTGACTGTTGTATAGGTCTATATTTTGTTCTTTTGTCGATGAACTCATGTATGATGATGGGACTCCCACATGAAACTTAAGGCTATATTATCCTTGAGATATATAGCAGACCAAATTAAGCTCTACTAGTTCATTGTATTACCTTGCTCTAATCTCATTTTTTGATAGGACACGGTTTAGTATTGCATGCACATATTTTGGCTCGTAAGGTGTGTGCATTGATGAATTCTTTTAATATGGCAAGGCCCAACAACATTACATCCATGACTACACCTCCACCTTCCTCAGCTCCCAAGTACCACCACCACAAAAACATACCGTGTTGGTATTTTAAAGTTTCAACTAATCTTTTATTGGTCGGTCGAGTTTGATCTATAATACAAACTTTCAGAGATGTTGTGTTAATGGTTAATGCTTAATAAGTTAATAGAATAATAGTAGTACACTAGCTTAGTACTTGGTATAACTAAAACATACAGGGGATGCATACCAATTTAATTTGTGTTGTTAGATGATTTGGAAATGCTTTGAAGATGGACCTTCCATAAGTTGATAAACAATGCACGAGGTCAGATGAAGTTTGAATTTGATTCTTTTCTTATCCATATTAGTTGGCAGTGAGAATATTTTTAAATACATATATTCCCATTTTATTAGAATTAGTTGTTATAATTTATTATTAATTAATTGCCATTAAAACCAATTAATAGTTGCAGCCTATTAATTTCCAAAATTGTGCAAATATGCTTAGAACAGATATTGATCTGCTTAGAACAGATATTGATCTGCTTTTCTTTGTTAAAAACATGCAAAAATGAATTTCCAAACTCTTAAACAATTTTATACCTTACTGTTTATCCATTATGATAAAACTGTTTGATGTTGATCAATGGTAAAATGCAGGATAAACGACTCTTCCACGGTACCCAGAACAAAATCACATGGGATTGGTGATTTACCAAACAACAATATGTCCTTCAATTAATGATGGTTTGTACATGAACTCGTAGTTATTCTACCAATTTATCAAAGTTTGGAATGGCAGAAAATATATCTGCAAAGTATAAAAGTCACATGCTTTTATCCTTAAAATTTTTTATCATTGTGTTAGAAGTTTCTTGGAGTGGCTGAGTAGGTAGCAGACCCTACCAGTTTTTGTTAAATGTCAATAGAACATTCTTAGAGACCCGGATTTATGATTTGAAACACCGCTTCATACCCATTACACAATCTAAGATCTCCATTTTTCCTTAGATCTGGTGGTATAAAAACGATGATTTCTTAAAAAAACATATACATGGAAAAAAAAATCCTTTGCTAGTTTTGGAAGCAAAATCAAGAGTAGATTGAAAGGTTTGTATTCTATATCCAGGGAGGTCCCTATGTATTTATGATAAATAAAAAAAAGTTTCTGACAACCAGTAGATTAGATTTGATTTACTCAGAAGTTGATAGGATCTATCCATATTTTTGGTAAATAATTTTGCCTTGCTGACATCACAGATAAATGGAAGGTCAAAGCCAAAAGGTTGGTGAGGTTAAAACTTAGATTGGGGAAAAGAGGGTTTGCTTGACTTAGAGTTTATCACACAATAAGATTGCATTGAAACTAAAGAATTAATAGAGTGAGAATTATTATTTTATCGTAGAATATACAAATATGTATTATTTAATAATACACGACAAAGAAGACGCCAAGTAAAAAAGAAATCATCCTTAATTATTATGTAATATAATCAAACTAATTAATTACATGAAGAAACTATAACAATCAAGTAGGGGAACAACTTAAGTAATACTCTAGGTGGATAATTTTCCAAATTATCTGAATTGATATCTCTAAAAAAAGACATACGCAATGGGGAAAATTATATAAACTTTGTTGTTAAGCAGAGATATGTAGCAGGAAATATGACTGAAATGGTGGATTAGTTGATTAACACAATACCTACAAAGTTACAATATTCCTTTAGCTCAAAGGGTTATGTTTTAGCAAGAGTAAAATCAAATTACTTGCAGTCGATACGACGTCTTTCCACTACAGTTCTTAGAATCAAACAATCGTTATCAGCAGCAACAATACCCATTAAACCCTAATTCATCTTATTGTTTAAAGTAAAGAAATTCACATCAAATTATCAATTTTTACAACTAACTTACAAATCAGAACTGATATCACAAATCAAAAACAATTGAGAGAGAGAGAGAGACTACTTACAATGTTTGAGTCCACATCAAATTTTCGTTTTGCTCTCTAAAACCCCTTTCATTCTAAAGGCAAATGATGAAATCAAATGATGGTATACGTGTATATTGTCAAATGTTAATATACCGGGTCCGATATATCTCACAATAACCGGGGCTATTTACTGATACAAAAGTTTAAACTCAAGAGCTAGGAATAATGCTTGGTTCTGTACTTCTGTGGACAATGGTTGATTTGTTACCTCGAACAAAATACCTAAGTGTTGAGTGTCAAAACTATAAAAGAGGCTGCTGCATTTCATTATAACTGCTGATCTGCCTCATCAATCTGCTGGTTATATATAATGAACTTCAACAAAAAGGAATGGCTAGCTCATGGTGGGATATGCATGATTCCCATATTTATAAAAGACAGAGAACCGAATAGTCGAATACACAAGTCCTGTGGATCAGCAGTTGCCATTTTCTTATAGTAGCAATACAGATTTCAGCCAGAATAAACACGAACTACTCCCTCGTCTTTTCAGCACCATACTGGAAGCCTAAACCCATCTAGCTCAAGTTCCATACTACAAGCAGTTCCGGAGTCTTTCAGAAAATGATCAATCAGCAAAGGTTCTCAGGAAAACATTACATTCTGGTGACAACAGATTTAAAAGAATAATGCATTGCAGAAAACAAGGTAGTCGATGTTTGTGATTCATAATGTCATATTACCAAAAAAATAAATAATAATAAACAAATTGTTGAGGTGCACCTGATCTTGCATAATATAATTCTCCTACGACTTGAGTGAGATATTCTATCCAGCTTGCGCTTGCTACAAAAAATTGTTTTCATTCAAGCAGAAGAGGAATAAGCTCTGCCACTCCTTCAAAAATTATTAGTACATCAGTACATGCACGCGGTAGGCTATACGTTAAAAAATGAACAAACAAACTGCTCATGAATTTTAAGCTTTCTTTCTACAAACAGACTACAGACAGGCTATTTCAGATTTATTACATTTTCTTTTCCATGTATGGAAGATACACGCAAAGTCGGGCTGATGAAACTACCTCTAATATCCATGATGATGTTGTAAAACATGGTGATTGGTGCAGATTGATTTGATAGAGATGCCTCTTCACAGTTTATTCTCGTTCTGCTATGAAGCCGGCAGAACCGAAGCAGATGGAAGTGTGCTATTATTGCTACATCTAGTGATGCATGTGGTTGTCAGAAGGCGCTTGCAATCAAGGACATAACAGCCAATTGCCAAAGACGTAAAATGTAGGATGCATATATGTATCAATGTATGTAATACTGCTAAGATCATTTATGAGATCAAATGTCTTTTTTGTTGGCGACTGCTGATAGGATTCATCTTCCAAAACATGTTCCCTAAAATCCTTGCTAAGGTCATTGAGTACTGCAGGAGACATGTGGATAACCCTTAAACTGAAGGTAATAAGTACGAATTATCTTGACGAATGCATGCCAAAGCTAATAAGCCTGGTTTTTGCTAAATCCAACCAAATTGTTATTTCCCTTCTGACCATTTTGCGTTACCCAGCTATCAACAGATCGAGTATTCTCTGGCTCATATCCTATACTTTACAGATTTCATAAAAGGCATTAATCGACATTTGGGACTTGCTGGTGATCAACTGATCATGTTTCCTCTAAACCATCTCTTTCAGATGGATTCATAAAATATGATCCGATTTATGTAGTAGAAAACAAAAAATTACGACTACAACATAAGCCTGAACCTCAACTGAATACCTGATGTACTACCTAAGATATGTTCTGTTTATAGTCTATTTAATAGAACTAAAAATTGGGCACAGAGGCCAGATTCTAATACGGTTTTGCGGAAAGGACATTCCCAATTCCGTGTTAGTCATCAGGACAAAAAACTAGATCTTTACAAAGGACAAAAAATATTGTTAGGCCCAAGGACCTGACCGTTATTTTTTGCCCGAAATCTGTATAAGTCATTTTTTTCACTGCAAATATTTTGGGAGGTGAACGAGGCAAGAAGAAGATGTATAAAACCGTATACCGTACTTAGATCTCTGTGATAAATCAAGTGTTTTGGGAACGAAGAAGGAAACCAAACAGATCTAACACCACTACAAGCAATACTTCTGAATCTGTTCTTCTTTAAGGTATGGAAATTTTAGTCTCGAATTTTCAATTTCTTCATTCAAATCACTTGTTTCTTGATTCAAATCTTCTTGTAAATTCAGTTTTCATTCAAATCACTTGTTTATTGATTCAAATCTTCTTGTAAATTCAGTTTTCATTCAAATCACTTGTTTATTGATTCAAATCTTCTTGTAAATTCAGTTTTCATTCAAATCACTTGTTTCTTGATTC